>JAQQSU010018349.1:0-10497 GCA_028627135.1 Pseudochirops cupreus
ACACTGTGCTAAATCTTAGAAATAAAAAAGAAAGACAAAAACACTATCCTAGGTGCAGCACAGTGAATAGAGCACCAGACCTGGAGTCAGAAGGACCTGAGTTCAAATCCAGCCTCAGACATTCAACACTTACTAGCTGTGTGACCTTGGGCAAGTCATAACCCCAGCTGCCTTGCCTTCCCCCCTCCAAAAAGACCAAAAATTTTTTTTTAAAAACACTATCCCTGACCTCAAGAAGATTAATTTGTAATGGGGGAGGCTGCATGTAGTAATGATATGTGCACATTGTAGTAGATGTATACACATATGTATATTGATGTATGCACATCTATATATAGTGATGATATATCCATAGTAGAGGGAAGCTCATCTCAGAAGGGAAGGCATTAGCATCTGGAAGAACCAGAGAAGGCCTCCTTCAGAAGGGAGAGTTTGAGCTGAGTCTCGAAGAAAGTCAAGGCAGAGATGAGGAGGCAGAGCATTCTAGGCATGGAGCCCAACCAGCATGTGCAAGGAAGAGCAAGGAGGCCAGTACAGCTGCATCCAAGCATGTATGGCAACTCTGTGAGTGAAGAGAAAGGGACATATATGAGAGATATTGTGAGGGTGGAAATTACAAGATTTGACAACAGATATATGGAGTGAATGATGGTGAAGAGACAAAGATAACATTGGAGTTACAAGTCTAGTGACAGGGAGGATGATGGTACCTTGCACCCAAGGAAATTTGGAAAAAGCAAAGGTTTTGGGGAAAAAATAATGAGTTCTGTTTTGAACGTGTTGAATATAAGATTCTTGTAGTTAGTACAAGCTGTCCAAAAGGCAGTTGGTGATATGAAATTATAGCTCAAGGGAGAAAGCAAGGTTTCATACATAGCTCTAAGAATCTCCTGTGTAGAGATGATCATTGAACCCATCAGAGTTGATGAGAGCACAAAAGGAGATACTTCAGTGGTTCTCAACCTTCCTAATGCTGTGACCCTTTAATACTTGTATATAGGCATATCTGCATGTGGCAGACCCACCTGGATTTGGATAGAGGAGTGGTGTTTCAGTTGCTAAGAACATCGGAAATATGTGTTTTCCAATGGTCTTAGGCAACCCACAGGTTGAGAACCGCTGGTTTAGATGAAAAAAAGAAGAGAGCCAAAGACAGAGAATTCAGGATATCCATTATTAGTGGGTGCTACATGGATGAAGAACCATTAAATGCCTAGGATCTCAACCTCAGTTCCTGGCAATATGCTAGAACGTATCATGAAATAAAGAGGTAGAAAATAATAAATAAAAATGAAATAAATATCTAGAAAAGGAAGGAATGATTATCAAGATCCAGGATGGTTTTAATAGGAACAGGTTGCTCTAGACTACAGCTAGGTCCTGTTTAGTGTGAATATTGATTCCACACTATTAGAAGTTGTAATTATGTAAAATACAATTTATTCCAACCCAATGGAAATACATAATACTAATTCAAATAATGGAACTTCATAGATTCATTATTCACATCAATGTGACTTTATTTCCTATTTTGGGGCTGCTATTGTTAAGTTACATCCAGCTTATTGAGATTTTAGCCAAGCATTTTAAAGAATCTTTCATGTCATGTGTGTAGAAAAGAAAGTGAGATTGTTTGACAATAATATAATTAGTTGGATTAAGAAGTGGTCGAATGGACAGACTAAAGAATGATTAATAATTTGATGTCAATTTGGAAACTAGTTTCCAGTGCTCCAGAGATTTATTCTTGGTCCTGTATTTGAGATAATTTTATATGAAGACCAGTTGAAGGAACTGGGTCTATTTAACCAAAAGCATCAGCTTGCTTTGGTAATTTCTCACCTGGAGAAGCTCAAGAGTTTGCTTCTGAGAAGGTTATGATGACATGTAAGAACTTTGGAGACACTGGGCAGTATGCATAGAGACGGGGTGCCTGGTTCTGGTCAGCCAATGACATGGCAAGTGAAAGGCCCTTTAATTGGTTTTGGAGGCATGCAACTAAACCTGGCGTCTGCTATGGCTCTTTAACTCCTTGTCTTTGGTTGCACGCTGGCTTTGCCTCCAGCATCCAGGGAGAGAGAGAGAGAGAGAGAGAGAGAGAGAGAGAGAGAGAGAGAGAGAGAGAGAGAGAGAAAGAGAGAGAAAGAGAGAGAGAGAAAATGCTGTTAGGGGGAGGCATGTGGTCCTGAGAAAGGGCCCTCAGACTTTGGCCTCTACATTTGTTTTCTTATTTTAGATGAAGGGATTGGAGATTCCAACCTTGTTGTCTCTCTGACCACCCCAACCTTCCAGGCTAGATTCTGCAACCAACCCAGTACTGATGCTTCAAGAAGTGAAGGGAAGAAGGAAGTGACCTTTGGGGCTCCACGCCAGCAGTAGGTGAGGCTCCCTTTCTATGGGAACTTGGGAAATCACATCTTTGGAGGAATTCTCCCCCAGAGTACAAGGTGCTGTACTGGAACTACTGGAGGGAAACGTTTATGCATTTGTTCTTATGATAACTCGGAAGTAATTATCCTTTTTTCATTGTTGTTGTTCAGCCATTTTTCAGTCGTGCCTGACTTTGTGACCCCATTTAGGATTTTCTTGGCAAAGATCCTAGAGTGGTCTTTCCGCTTTCTTCCCCAGTTCATTTTACAGATGAGAAAACATTCTGCAGATGAAGCAAAACAGCATTAAGTGACTTGTCCAGGATCACACAGTGAATTAGTATCTGAGGCCAGATTTGAACTCAGGAAGATGAGTCTTCCTGACTCCAGGCCCGGCACTCTATTTGTTGAACCATCTAGTTGCCCAAAAATATCCTTTTACAAAAGCTAACTGATGTTAAGTAGTTAAATGAAACCGGCACTAGTCTCTGGTTCCTAACAATGAGGGGAACATCGACAGTAGAGAGTCAACTCTGGGTTGAATCTAGAGACAGCTATGTGGCAAAGTGTGTGGACTTGGAAGCAAAAGAAACCTGATTTCAAACTCAACCTCACATAATTACTTAGCTGTGTTACCCTAAGCAAGTCAATTAACCTCTCTTGGACTCAGTTTCCACATCTATAAAATGGGCTTAAAAATAACACCTATCTCACAGGATTGTTGTGAAGGTTAGATGACATAACACATGTATAGTGCTTTGCACATCTTACAGCATAATAGAAATGCTAGCTAGTGTTCTTAAATGGTAACTAGTAGAAAAGAAAAGTACACTAGAACCCTGAGGGGACAGACGTGGCAGCCTGACTCTGAGAGAATGAGCCAAATATAATTGCTGCATGTAAGGTCTCTAATGAGACCCCATACAAATGATAAAAGTGGTATTCACATTTACTCAGGACTTACATTTTTGGATATCATAGTTTGTAGGATCCTAGAGAAAATTGCTCTCCAAAATAAGCCATAATTGGATAGTTGGGTTTTTTCTGCGTGTGTGCCTTCACTCATCAACTGCATTTGAGATAATTTTGCAAGGTTTTGTATCTGTTGAGTTAAATCTGACAGCTGGTTAAACACTGATACTTGCTGAATCTTATGTAAGTATTGATCTCAAGTAATATAAGAAGTATGGAGTCTGCATCATTAAAATGGTAGTTGAGAAATGTTAATATTTTATTTTTGCATTCAAACAAATATGGATGGCATGCTTCATTGTGATGTCCTTGTGCCTGGCAAGTCTATAGGATAAGGTTTGCCTGTATGCCTAGAAACCCCACATAATCAACCATTAGTACTCAATTTCTTTTCTTGAAAGCCTCACCCATCTTCTGGACTTAATTAACATTGTTTTCCTTTTTTTTCCCCCTATAACTGAGCCTTTGTGCCCTGTACTGTAAGTTTGGAATCCTAGTAGTGTTTTTCTTGCAATGGTAGGGATCTATTGGAAGAAATGTAGGCTGTCCTTTAGAATAAGGTCCCAGAAGAAATTTATCTGGAATTCTAATGGTCTGGGGGACCTAAAGGGATTCTATGACCTATTGTCCTAGAATTCCTAAAGAAATTTTAGTGCACCCTTAAATAAGAAGAAATTCTTAGAAAATTTTGTCTAGACCCCAATTCCATTGCCATATGTACTGAGGAAATTATGGTAGAGTTTTCACCAAGGACAGCTGGTTGTCCAGATGATGTGGGGAAAGAGAACCTGGACCTGGGGAGTGAGAGTCCCTGACTCAGCAGATAATGTGGGGAATGACTTGTGAGCACTTTTGGAGGCCCTGATCCTGCTCTGGAGAGTCTCGTGTGCTCTAGGATTGTGAGAAGTGGTCTCTGAGAGAATTTTTCTTCTTCCTTTCCTTCGGAGTTACTCAGTGATTGAACTTGCTCTGTGAACGTGGGTCCAGAGAAGTGGGGTGAGGGTAGTGGGAAAGGGAGAAGGTGACATGCCAACTCCCTTAGACCTAGAATCCATCTGCATTCCCAAGCTGTCAGCTTGATCTCTCTCTACTGAGAGAGGAGAGTGACTTCTGGTTGGACCCAGGTCCCAATTCTCTTTGGAAAGAGCTCTGCTTAGTCTGAGTAAAGACCAGTCAGGTTTTCTTCTAAAACAGGCAACCAGTTTTCTTTGTCTTTGATTTGCCTTTGGGTTGAAGAAGGTCATTCAAATAAGCAGCAATGCTTGGCAAACTTTGTGAAATGTTCCTTGTTTGCTGAATCTGCCTCACTTCCTTTTGGGGGATAACTGTCATTTTTCACCTGTTCATGAGGGACTGTTTAAGGTTGTGTGAAATCAACTGTTTTAAGACTCTTTTCAGCATGGCACTGAGGAAGCAAGGGAAAAGACAATGTATATGCTTTCCTGAGACACCAGAGGACTGTTCTTGACTGAGGACTCTGCTGCATTAACATAAGAATAATTTTGCTTGGGAACAGAACAAGACAATTGTGTTGTTCAAAAGTTGTTGTTCTATTTTTATGAAAGACTGACTACCCACCAGGACATTATTAACATTAATAGATCTAAGCCCTAGATCAGCGGTTCTCAACCTGGGAGTCACGACCCCTTTGGGGTCAAAGGACCCTTTCACAGTGGTCGCCTAAGGCCATCAGAAAAGACATATTTCCCATGGTCTTAGGAACCAAGACACTGCTCCTCTATCCATCTCCAGGTGGGTCCGCCCACATGCAGATATGCCCACATACAAGTATTAAAGGGTTGCGGCATTAGGAAGGTTGAGAACCACTGCCCTAGATAATCATAAGGTTTGCTTGGTAAACAGGGAAAAAGGTGAAGGGAGAGGTAGGAGTGTTCTGTAGCGTTGGACAGGTCTAAGGATGGACGTTAAACACATATAATATACTTCAGAAACTTGTTTTTCTCGATCCTAATTTCACCCCATCTCTCTGAGAACAAGGTCATTCCTTTAGACTGGGCATGTAAATAATCCTGTTAAAGCAGTTTCTTAGAGTTTAAGGTCTGCTTTACTTATCAAATAAAGGAAACAGTCATTTAGATTGTAATTGGTGAATATGTGTATCTGGGGATTTGGGGACTGTAGGCTTACCATGAAAGGGATTCATAATCATGCCATGATGGCATATCTCCTGGGAGGGACTGCCTTCTAATTCAACTGAACTTGTTCCTTGGTGAGTCAGATGTGGTTGGATGAAGCTGGAAGTCTGTACCAACAACCAGAAAGCTGAAACATGAAAGTGTGAGTGCTGCTGAATTCTAATTCACACTAGGTGCCAAGTTCTATTTCCCATGCCATCAATGACCTGAGACTCTGACTCTCTGGAGTTGCTTTGTCTGGCAGTTCTAGGGCTCAGGCAGTTGTAGGACCCCTTTGTGCAGGTAAAAAGGCATGCCCCATACAGTCCCCAGAGCTGCTCCACTAATCTTTCTTTTAGGATTAGTCACTAACACAGCAATACTGGAATCAGGGCCTTAGTTGGAATTCAGGAAGGTTGGCATCTCTCAGACTCAGTGGTCTGGATGCCTGCAGGGATCTCTGACATCCTCTCACCACAGCTAACTCATCACATAGCTATGGGATGGGGAAACAGGCAGCCAGACCTTGCAAGGAGCCTTACTACCTTCACCCTGCTATTTGCTATTTCTTCATCATGTTGCTTCCACTGTCCAAATCCTCCCCATAGACTGCAGGTGGGACTGCAGAGCACATTATAACCTTCTACTTAATAACCATGTGTGAAACATCAAATGGGAAGTGCCATCAGCATAAAATATGTTTTATAGCATAATGAGCTGCTTCCATTATCTGTTATTAAAACATAAACCACTTAACTATGCACATGATGTGATTTTAAAAGTATTTATGGTCTGCAGTGAGAATTTAATGATAACACAAATATATAAGGGATCTTTTGAATTCTTGTGGCTATTATGAGTTTTTTGAGTGAAGCTTACGCATCATAATTTTATGAAATTATGTTTAAGATTCGTATAGTAATATTCTATAGATGAACTAGGTCCCTGCTATTGTACCAAATAGCCACAAAAATGAAGGTTAAAGAAAGAAGAGGTGAATGGGTAAAGGTGGAGCCAAGATGGTGGTGTGGAAGCAGGAAAACTCCATGAGCTCCCCTCATAACCACTCCAAATACCTATAAAATATGACTCTAAACAAATTTTAGAGCTACAGAACACACAAAGTGACAGAGAGAAACAAATCTGCTGAAGGAAGGCAGACAGGAAGGGCCCATTGAAGCATGTTGGGAGCTGAGCCCAGCCTTGTGTGAGCCTGTGGGTTTTAGCCCCAGGGCAGGCCCAATCAGCAGCAGTTGGAGTGGACTTCAGGAGAGTGTATCACCAGCAGCTGTGGTGGTTTCCAGAATTATCAACCCATAAATGCCAAAGACAAAGTAAAAGATTGATGTGGAACTCTGTTGGAACTGGGGGGGACAGAGGGTGGTCCAGCTGCTACTCCCAGAGTGAGAAGTTTTGGAGGTGCAGCAGCCATACAGCCACCTCCATGTGGCTGTTTCAGAGTTCCTGGCCTGCAGATTGTAGGGGGACCAAGCAACCATTCAGAGACTAAGCACTCCTGCCTTAACATGCCTGGATCTGGATCACTGTCTTGGGTGAAGGTCCTGGGGTGTGTGATCAATGAGTCAGAGCTTGTGGGGGGCTATCTATAGTCATATGAAAAAATGTTCTAAATCACTACTGATTAGAGAGATGTAAATCAAAACAACTCTGAGGTATCACATCACGCCTATCAGATTGGCTAACATAACAAAACAGGAAAATGATAAATGTTGGAGAAGGTGTGGGAAAGTTGGAACACTAATTCATTATTGGTGGAGCTGTGAGCTGACCCAACCATTTTGGAGAGTGATTTGGAACTATGCCTAAAGTGCTACAAAAATGTGCATACTGTTTGACCCAGCAATACCACTTCTAGGATTCTATCCCAAAGAGACCATAAAAATGGGAAAAGGACCCACATATACAAAAATATTTATAGCAGCTGTCTTTGTGATGGCCAAGAACTGGAAAATGAGGGGATGCCCGTAAATTGGGGAATGAGTGAACAAGTTGTGGTATATGAATGTAATGGAATACTATTGTGCTTTAAGAAATGATGATCAGGTGGACTTCAGAAAAACTTGGAAAAATTTATAGGAACTGATGCTGAGTTAAATGAGCAGAACCAGGAAAACATTGTACACAGTAACACACACAATGTTTGATGACTGATTTTGAGAGACAGCCCTTCTCAGCAATACAATGACCTAAAACATTTCCAAAGGACTTGTGATGGAAAATGCCATCCACATCCAGAGAATGAACTATGGAGTCTGAAGATAGAACAAAGCCAACTATTTTCTTTTTCATTTTGTTTTTTCTTAAAACTTAGTCTCATCAAAACTAGCTCAAAAAGGGAATAACATACACACTCAACTGAATATAGAAATCTATCTTAATAAGGAAGTAAAAAGGGATGGGGATAACACAAGGGGGAAAGGGGTTTGATAAAAAGGGAGGGTAGATTGGGGAAGGCAATGATCAGAAGTAAAACACTTGTGAGGAGGGAAAGGGTGGGCATTAAGAGAGAGAGGAGGAGAGAAACAAGGGAAAAATAACACGCAGGGAAATATGCAGTTAGTTATAACTATAAATGTGAATAGGACGAACTCATCCATTAAATAGAAGTGGATAGCAGAAAGGATTGAAAACCAGAATCCTAAATGTGATGCTTATAAGAAGCACATTTAAAGCAGAGAGATACATGTAGGGTAAAGAAGAGTCTAGAGCAGAATTTCTTATGCTCCAGATGAAAGAAGGAAAAGAGGGGTAGCAATCATGATCTCAGACAAAGTTAAAGCAAAAATAGTTTTAACTTGCTGAAAGGCACCATAGACAATGAAGTCATATTGATACTAAACATATATGCACCAAATGGCATAGCATCTAAATTTTGGGGGGAGAACTAAGAAATGTTAAATGCATCTTTTTCAGATCATGATGCAATAAAAATTAAGTGTAATAAAGGACCTTAGAAAGATAGGCTAAAAACTAATTGGAAACAAAATAATCTAATCTGAAAGAATGAGTGGATCAGACAACAATTCAGAGAACAAAATCAGTAATTTCATCAAAGAGAAGGACTATAATTAGACAACATACCAAAACTTATGAGATATAGCCAAAGTAGTTCTTAGAAAGGAAATTTTATGTCTCTAATTACTCAAAAAAAAAAGAGAGAGAAAGAGCAGATCAATGAATTGGGCATGCAACTGAAAAAGCTAGAAAAAGAACAAGGTAAAAATCCCCAATTAAACACCAAATTAAATATCCTGAAAATCAAAGAAAAGATCAATTAAATTAAAAGTAAGACAACCATTGAAACTAATAAATAAAACTAGAATCTGTATTTATGGGGCAAAAAACCCAATAAAATAGATAAAAATTTGTTTAATTTGATTTTTAAAAAAGTGAAGAAGAAAATAAAATCACTAGTATCAAAAATGAAAGGGGAGAATTCACCATCAATGGAAAGGAAATTAAGATAATTGTTGGGAGCTATTTAGCCCAATTATATGCTAATAAATTTGACAATCTAAATAAAATGGATGAATAGCTACAAAAACATAAATTGCCCAAATTAACAGAAGAGGAAATAAGATATTTAAATAACCCAATCTTAGAAAAAGAAATTGAACAAGCCATCAATTAACTTCTTTCAAAAAAATCCCAAGATCAGATGGATTCGCAAGTGAATTCTACCAAACACTGAAACAACAATTAATCCCAATACTGTATAAACTATTTGGGAAAATAGTCAAAGAAGGAGCCCTCCCAAATTCTTTTTATGACACAAATATGGTGCTGATACCTAAACCAGGAAGAACCAAAACAGAGAAAAAACATAGACCAATTTCCCTAATAAACATTGATGCAAATTTTTCAAACAAAATTCTAGCTAAAATATTACAGTAATATATCCCAAAGATCTGTAATGGCAAGTAAAGAAGTACTTAGTGCCTTGTTTCAGCTATTTAATTATTTAGCACCTTGTTTCAGTTCAAGTTTCTCTTGAGCCTTGCCCTTGATTATATCAAGTCTTTGTTAAGAAACAGGACTTGTAAAATGCACAGTGGGAGCAGCTTTCCAAAGACAGGAAGAGGGAGGAGCTAATGACCATATATGAGGAGAAGCCCACACTGGGAAATAGCAGAACTGAGAAGGGGAACTTTGTGGTGGAGGCACTCTGTTTATCTGTTCTGTTTGTGTTGATTTTTGTTTGTGATACTTCGTACAGAAGCCCTGAGACCTTACTGGAAGCCCTGAAAGAGGATTTTCTTGTCTGTTTATAGAAGTCCTAGAAGAGGATTTTGGAGGTCCTTCATTCTTCACAGTCATACTGTGAGGTACGTAGTATAAGTGGTATTGGTCCCTTTTTATAAATCAATTAATGAGAGGTGAGATTATTTGCTCTAGGGCACTCAGTTCATACATGCTAGACTCCAAGTGCTTTCCCACCCCACCCCCTCCATTCCATACTAGAGGCCACAAATAATTCTAGCAAAATAAGACATAATAAGAGCAAAAGTGCAAGCAAAATGGCTTGAGAAATCTAAGGAGCATCATGATTTCAACTCATCTTTCTGGGGCAGTGGGTTAGGAATCTCAAGTAAAAAACCACTGCCTGTATTCCAAGCATGACAGGACAAGGGTTTTCCATCTGAACCACTTTGCAGTTTGAGTCTTACTTCTTTGAAAAGAGAAATAAAACAGACATTTTGAACAATTTTCGAGAGCCAAATGTGTTCTGTGCTACAAATAATTTTGACTCACAGATCCTTTTCCCAATCTGACATAATCCACTCTGAGGAACTGAGATAAGTAGCTTTAAAAAAAAGTATAATTTATGATTAACGTTGACTCAGTGTTTGAATGTCAAGTCTGAAAGTAAGAAAAAGAACACTCCAAAATAGAATCTACATCAACATTTCCATAAAACATGCCACAGACTTAGAATTGCAGGCCATGGACTGAGGAAGAGTATTAATAGAAAAAAGTGAGACTAGAAGTGAGCACACAAT
>JAQQSU010001835.1:0-14862 GCA_028627135.1 Pseudochirops cupreus
CAGTCCCCCTGCTGCCTGCAGGCTGTGGGCGGGAAGCTGCAACGCCAAGGCGGGTGCAAAACCTCTGCCTTTCACTTTTCTGCTCTTGAGGCCTTCTGGCCAGACTGCTTATCTCCCCCTTTCACAATTCCCATTCATAGCTGCTGCTAATCCGCTCACCTGAATCTCCTCAGCTCCTCCAGTCCAGCCGCCCCCGGGGCACAGCCGCGGCTTCAGGCCAGGCTGGTTTTGGTTCGCAGTGCTGATATGGTTCTTCCTAGCTGAGCTGACTTTAGTGGGAAGTATCTTTGTGTGCGTTGTGGAGTTCCAGGATTGGTTTAGAGTCCAATTTTATGGGTATTTTGGGGTGGCTATGTGAGAGCTGCGATATGTTGCTGGTACTACGCCGCCATCTTGGCTTCTAAGGTTGTTTTTCTTTAAAAATGTTATAGTTGAGAGGATTCTGGGAAGATGGTGGAGTAGATCAGAAAATTCCAAGCTCTCAAGATTTTCCCCCACAAGAGTTAAAATAGCACCTTAGGGCAAAGTGTGGATGGAGAGAAATAAGAACAGGGACATAACAGGGGTCTTCTTGGGACAGTTTGAGAAGATCAGAAGGAGCAGGACCTAGGACTGAGTTTGGTCTGGTGAAGATTAAACACCTCCAGGCTAAGTTCCATTTTAACAACAAGCAGAAAGCCCTGGGGTTAGTTTGAGAGGTTGCCTTGGCCCCAGCCACAGGAACTTTAACACCCCACCCCCCATAGTGAGGGGAGTTGGGCATTCAGTAGCAGGGGCTACAAGGAACCAGCACACACCTGGTGAGTGTAGAAGCCGTGGGGCAGAAAGCCCCTGGTGTATCAGCAATGCAGTATTCACAATGCCTACAGTGACTTTAAATATGCTAATATGATTATTAATCACTAAATGTAACAGGCTCTCTACATAAGAAATATAGCTAGAGCACTCATTTAAATACCAGAAAACTGAGTCCCAAAACCAGAAAGTCAAAGCCAACACAGTAGTTACGAAGTTGGCACATGTAGTTAAAGTAGTAAACACCCACATTCTCAAGCCTTCAGAACAGGACAGGCTACCTCAGGCAAAGATCCTCCTCTCCTCATGCAAGCAACTGCTTAGCATCCAGGCAGCTCACTCCCAGCAGCTCCAGCCCCTAGCAGTTCCCGCCCCAGGCAGTCCTCAGCAGGAGTCCTTAGCCTAGATTCTTGCCCACTCAAAGCAAAAGGAGTTCGCAACTGCAGCGGCAGCCTCTGCCGCTGCTTCCAGTCAGCACCCCATGGAGACTAGCTTGGTTCTGGCGTTCTCTTGCTCTACCGCTTCCTGCTATGTCAGCAAGCTCTAGTGGCGTGGAAGATCTTCAAATCCCAGTATCGTTACACCTGGCTGTGGACACTTATAGGAGGTTGAAAGTTTGGCTTTGCTTCCAGGCTAGTTGGGAGAACTGAAGTTCTAGGGCAAGAGGCACCATTTCCCAAACCTCAGGGCTAGAGGTGACTACAAAAATTAAGCTATTAACCACAAAAAAATGCACAGGCAAAGGAGAAAGAGTCCAACCATAGAAAGCTCTTATGGGAATAGAGATAACTGGGATGATCTTCAGAGGAGATATTAAAGTAAAGAAACCCCAAAAGAGTAATGTCAAATGATCTCCAGCCTAAAAAGAATTCATAGAAGATCTTAAAAAAGACTTTAAAAATCAAATGACAGAGAGGGAGGCAAAACTTTAAAAAAAAAAAGAGAGAATAATCCAAGAAAAACAAGAAGGTTATGTAAGGAAAGTCAACCAATTAGAAAAGGAGATTCAGAATCCTAAGGAAGAAAATGACACCTTGAAAATTAGAATTGGGAAAAGTAAAGCCAGCAAAATTATAAGATATTAAGAAATAATTAATCAAAATATGAATAATGAGGAAAGAGAAGAGAAAGTGAGACATAAGAAAACAACAGATTTGGAGAATAGATCAGGAAGAGAAAATATAAAAATAATCAGACTAACTGAAAGTCATGATCAAAAGAAGAATCTTGATGCAATAATACAAGAAATAATTAAAGAAAATTGTCCTGAAGCATTAGAGCAAGAGTGGAAAGTAGAAATAGAAAAAAAAATCCATCTCTCACCACTTAAAAGAGATCCTATGAGGAAAACTCATAAGAATATCATAGCCAAATGCTGAAACCCCCAGCTCAAGAATAAAATATGAAAAACATCAAGATTAAAACAATTTAAATATAGTGCTATCACAATTAGATTCATCTAAGACCAGTAGCAGAGACGTTAAAGGACCACACAGGTCTTGGAACACAATATATATCAAAGAATGAAAGAACTGGGGTTCTGACCAAAATATCATACGCTACAAAGTTGAACATTGTCCTGGACAAAAAATAAAATGGACATTTGATAAAGTCTCAGACTTTCAAGACTTTGTTAAAAACCATCCTGAATTTAATAGAAGATTCAGCATACAACAACCAAGAGAAATATAAGGTACATACCAAAAGACTAATCACAGGGACAGACTTTACATATACACATAGACATGCATATACATATATATAATGTAAAATATATGTCTAAGATATTTATTAATAATTGGATAGCTCATAAAAATATTGGGGTAAACCTGAATATGATATAAATTTAAAAAAATAAAACCTTTTAGGAACAGCTAAAAAGAGTTAATTATTTTATACAAATGAGATAGAAGAGGAAGAATCAATATAGAGGAGTTAGATGGGAGAAGAGGGCTGGTAGTTCTGGTAACTTACTTTCAGAGGGGATGGGTTTAAGAAGGAAGGACACATATATATTTAGAAGAGTACAAAAATCCAAATTCAGAAGAAAATAAATTGGTAGGGACATAGGGAAGGGGGAGAGGAAAAGGGAGGGATTTTTAGAGGAGAGAATGAGGGAATAGGTAAAAGGAGGGTATAGAATGGTGTTTATATTTATGAGAATGGGAGGCTAGGGGATGGATCTTGGAGGGGAGTAGGCAAGTAAGAAAAGGGCATGGTAGTGGGTCGAAGTAAAGTAGAGGAGGCAGAAGGGATAGGCGGTAAGAGATATGCATAAACAAAAACAGATCAGCAGTAGAATATTCTTTGGAAAGTATATGTCTATATATATATGTCTATACACACACACACATTTATAACTATAGAGAAACATATCTAAACCTCATTGTAGCTTTTTTTGGGGGTGGGGGGAGAAGGAAAAAAAGAACAAAGTGAAAAAATGCACAGCACAGAACAAAAGAAAACTTCCAAGGAAGCAAAGATGGACAATTCTCAATACATTTTGTATTCTTTTCATAGAGGCTTTCTTGAAATGAAAATTTTTTTGTCACATATTTTAAATCCTCTCATATTCTACTATGAACATGACATGCTTTTTTTTTCTTTCTAACTTTGTATTTAAATTCCAATATTTAAGTTTATGTTATGTTTTTATTTCTTTGTTCTGTTTGTGTTCTAACTTACTTTTAGAGGAAATGGGTTTAAGGGGGAACTATATATATACATATATATATATGTATGTATATATACATATATATGTATACATATGTGTAAATATATATACATATATGTATGTATAGAAAAGTATAAAAGTTCTAAATTCTGACATTTGAATCTAAAATAAAATTAAAAGATAAAAATGTTATAGGCAATGCACTGATTATCCATGTTTGAATCATCTCACTCTGCATCATGCAGTTCTCTCCAAGGTTTTAAAAAATTCATCTTTTTCATCATTTCTAAGAGTATAACAACAGTTTATTATATCCAGATTCCATAATTTATTCAACCATTCCCCATTTTGTGGGCATCCTCTTAGTTTGCATTTCTTTGCTACTAGAAGAATTGCTATGAATTTTTTTTTAATACATAGAAGTCCTTTCCCTCTTTCTTCTGTCTCCTCAGGTATATGCCTCATAGTGGTATCATTGGGTCAGTGGGTAGGCACAGTTCAGTGTTTTTTGAAGTATAGCTTCAGTTTAGTTTCTAGAAAGACTAAGCCAGTTTACAGCTACACAACAGCACATTAGCAAGTCTTCCACATTCCATATAACAAATATCATTTTCCTTTTTTTGTCATCTTTACCAATCTGATGGATATGAAGTGAAACCTCAGGATTACTTTTATCTGCATTTTTCTTATTATTGGTTTAGAGCATTTACTGGTAACTTGACTGTTGAAATTGACTATCTCCCCCTGAGAAGTGCCTGTTCGTATCCTTTGACCATTTATCTACTCTGAAAAATCTATTGCTTTTGCAATAGAATATTTACTGATAGTGAGGCTCATTACCCCTATACAAAATCGGAGTTCTTGACTTTCAAGTAGATAAAACTGATATGTTCTTAGACTTGCATGTGGAGCTTAATTTAAAGCATGAACTGACAATAATCTATAGGCAAATTCTGACTAGCATTATGTTGGATGCTGTCTGCCACAAATGAGGAGCAGGACTAGCCAGTTACTATTCACATTGTTATTCTGGAAAACTAGTGTGGGTTAAAATCTCATTTCCTGTAGGCCATATGAGGACTATACTATGGCAATACCCACAGAAGGGGTGAAGGTTATCTGTGCTAATCAAGAAGGAAGGCAAATAAAAATAAAGTTGAGATTTTGGGACCTTCACAAGGGGCTATGCTGTCAGTACATGTGAATTTTGTTGAAACAACACTCATTGCCGTGGTTGTCCTTGGATGGCTCCTGGCAGGAGCAATTGCAAAATGAAAAACAAAGAAACATCATGGAAGACAAGAAGTAAGGGAATTATTCTTTAATATTTAGACTTTTTTCTCAAGAGAGTATCTTGCTGTTAAAAGAATGGCAGAATTCAGCACCATAGGTAACATTATTTTGCCGTGTTGTAAACGATCCCACACATACTAATAGGAAGATGCTGGTGCAACCCAAGGAAGCTTAACTCTTTTATATGATAATACTATGTCATGATTTTGGACACCTGGATCAGGAATGAAATCTAGGGATCTTGAGAAACAGATTTTACTGACTAAAGAAGACAGTAGAGGTCTTTAAGAACTGTTAGACTTGTGCTCTGGTACAAGGGTAAATGCCACCAATTCATATTGAATCTTTAGATCATGTATGTTCTAACAAGTTTTGAGAGCTTATGTATATAGACATAAGCTATAGTTCTATTGTTGGATAGAGATAGGAAAAATTTATCTCGTAGACATAAATGTTATATCATCAGGAATAAGAAAGTTTTTCTAGTTGTTAAGTCATGTGATAAGTATCTGCATATGAGTTTTTCCAGGGGGATTGGTAGGGAAGAGGGGAATCAGTCCACTTTGACAAAGACAGGACTTGGAGAATAAAAACTACTCAAAGGGATATTGGCTTTGAGAGGAATCGAGACGTCCAGAACAATCTAGAGAAGTGGTTCTCAACCTGTGGGTCACAACCCCTTTGGGGGTCAAATGACCCTTTCACAGGGGTCGCCTAAGACTATCGGAAAATACGTATTTCTGATGGTCGTAGGAACTGAGACACTGCTCCTCTATCCATCTCCAGGCGGGTCCACCCACATGCAGATAAGCCCACATACGAATATTAAAGAGTCACGGCATTAGGAAAGTTGAGAACCACTGATCTAGAAAAATACCTTGCACGTCAAGGGTCCCTTACAGCCTTGTGTTTTAACAGCAGACTGCTGAGTATGCTAGGCACCCTCTGGCCTGTGTAAAAGATCCAATGAAATCAACATGTGGCTTTTCAAGTATATATGTATCATAGAACTATATTGCAAGAACCAGATGAGTTCAAATGAGATAATATATGTAAAGTCCTTTACAAACTGAAAAATATGATAAAAAATATTAGCTATTTGTTAGAATGAGTACCAGTAATGTTATTGTGGCTATATTATGATTCATTTATTATGCACAGTTGCTAAATGTGATAATATACAGTGCTACGTATATACTATTGTCATGTATGCATATAACAGCTTATAAATATTGGTATGTAAGTATATTTTTAAAGTGTTATGTATTGCATGAGACAATGTTTTGGTTTAAATGTATGCAATTTTATCGGCTATTATTTTGAATTTAAGGATTCTGTCTGCAGCAAATGCTTGTTTACTGCATGCCATTATACTGTGACTATATAGAGAACAGTTCATATTATTATCTGCCACTTTGCTTTATATTACTTTCTGCTGTTTAACATGATACTAATGATGTATATTGCTTATGCTTAAGGGTATCCCATGTAATTTTCCAGTATTGCAAACAATTTATTTCAGAGAATATAGAGAGTCCAAGCTTGTGATTTGTTGCTACAGGGCAGTGGGCCAAAGGTCACCAGACTTTTTTCAGTCTTCTCTAAACAGTCCGGACACTTGCGATTTTCATGGAAGAGTGGAGTCCATTTGGAGGAGTTTTAAAAGCAGCTTGCTCACGGGAGTTCCATAGGGATAACTAGGAAACATAGCTGCAAAATTAAAGAAAAAGTACTAGGATCAGAAGGGATCTTACAGGCCCTTTCCAATCCCCAGCCCGATGCATCAGTTTGCTCTACAATGTCCCTGACAGGTGCTTAGACAGCTTCAACTTGAACATAAAATAGTAATAAATAATGATAATAGCAAACATTTATATATTACCTACTATGTGCTAGTTACTGTGCTATGCACTTTACAAATATTATTTCACTTGATGCTTACAACCTTGGGAGATAAGTGCTTTTATTATCCCCACTTTACAGTGGAAGAAACTTAGGCAGAGGTCAAGTTGCTTGCCCAAAGTCACACAGCTACTAAGTGTTTGAGGAGAGATTTGAGCTCAGAACATCCGGACTCCAGCTCAATGCACTATCTACTGAGCCACCTAACTGTCTCAATTCTAGTTTCTCTGTAACATTTCTAGTGATGGGGAGCTCACAATCAATCACAGCAACCCATTTCTCTTCTGAACTGCTCTGATGACACTTCTATGCCAGAATAAGACCAAATCTGCCTTTCCTTTAATTTCTACCCTTTGATCCTAATTCTGCCTAAAGGGTTTAAACCCAGGTCTTAAAGGTATGTCCATACAGAAGAATGATTAGAAGATAAATGGCATCTTCCATTTAAGTTTTCTCTTTTTCTAGGCTGAACATCACCTGATCTTTCATCTAGTTTTCATGAGACAGTTTCAAGTTCTCTCACTATCCTCTGGAAACATTCCAGTTTTTTAATGTTTTTCATTAAACATGTTGCCAATAAATGAGCACCAAACTCCAGATGTGATCTGACCAGTCCAAAGTACAGTAGGATTATTTCTTGCTTGTATCTTGGCATCATATTTCATTTAATGCAATTTGACTTTAGGTTTTTTTTTAAGATTTATGTTATTGTTAAAAATTTTATCTCTACTTGAAAGTGCTTTCAGTATCATAAGCTCAACAGGTTCAAAATGGAATTGACTGTTTCCTCTTCTAAATCCTACCCTGTAAATTCCCGTCTTTCTGTTGAAGGTATGACCATCTTTCCAACCACTCAAGATTGCAACTTGAATCATCTTCATTTTTGGTTATTACCTTTTCATTGTTCCATAGATCATAGTTTCCAAAATTCTGTCAATTCTGTCTCCCCAAGAGCTATTGTATCTGTTCCTATCTCTCCACTCATATAGCCAATACCATGATTCAGCATCCAATAACCTCTTGCTTGAATTATTATAACCTCCTAGTTGTTCTCAATCATTCAACCAAATAACCTGCTTCCCCCCAAAAAACCCAAAAAACAAAAACACAACAAAACAAAACATTTATTAAAGGTTTATTACCTACTAGGGAAAGAAAGAAAGGCTTGAAAACAATCAAACAAAGCAGTTCCTGCCTTTACAAACATACATAGCTCTCCTGAGGACTGCTGCTGTGAATGACATTACGGTTCTGATCTCATAATATAGTGAACTCTCTGTTTATTCAGCAATAAACTGAAACAAAATATTCCCCAAAATATAACAGAACAACTTATTACTAAAGTGGCCACATAGTCTTAAACAAAATATTCTCATTCAGTAAGTCACAATCTCAAGTACTCATCTAAAGCCTTCTTTCATCTTGATTGAAGATTGGCTTCCAATCATCCTTAATTCAATCATCCTTAAGAGGTAGTGGAAAGTACAAAGTTCTCCTGCCCCTAGGTCACAGTAAGTCATAATCTTGTCAGTCAGCACTAAGTAGCTAAGTAAAGGTCCTTTCATCTTGACTCAAGGCTGACTTTCAAATTCCATGGCTCCTCTTCCACTCTCCCATTTCTTGCCTGAATTCACCCAACTGTTGCCTGGATTCACAGGCAGGTAGCTCTCAGCTCCTGTTCCAGCTCCTGTTTCAGCTTGAAGCACATGGTGACTAGTCTACTTCAAGCCCTTTGCACTGTTTCTGGGAAAACGAAACTCAACAGAACCACAACAATATTTACACACATCAAACTTATCAGTTACAACAATATTCATACAGCACTATCATCTCAATTCACTTTCTGTCTGTAAAGTCAACACAGGTCAACAGACAGAATGCTTCTGTCTGACAAAGTAACACAATTCAGCAGAATGTTTCTGTCTGACAAAGTAACACAATCAACACACAGAATTCTTCTGTTTGACAAAGTAACACAATCAATAGACAGAGTGCTTCTGCCTGACAAAGTAACACAATTCAATGGACAATACTTCTGGCTGACAAAGTAACATAAACACAAGTCAACAGAGACAGAACAGATGGACAGAGTGCCGACACCACAAGTGTTTTCTCTCTCAGTTGTGCTTGGTTCCAGCTCATGCTCATGCTTTTGTATACTCTTTCGGCAAGTTCCTCTCACGTTGAGCTCCATGTGATGATGTTAGTTTCCAACAAGGACTTGACACAATGAAAAGCAGTCTCAAAGACACTTGAATAGCTGAAACAAGGAGCTAAGTACTTGAATAACTGAAAGAAGGAGCAAAGTACTCCTTTGCTTGACATTACAGGAGGTCACATTTTAATGGGGAGAGATGCAGTGTAAATAGTCTCTATTGTGTTGTGTGATTGTGCGTGTGTGTGTGTGGGGGGGGTTGTCCTTCATTCTCAAAGAAGGCCATAATATCAGAGAGATGATGACATTACTTGCAAATGACTTTGATTTGAGTGAGGGACGGCTGTGTAAGGTCACCAGCCTCACTTTCTCCTCTACAGCCATCTGAGTCCAGTGGCCATATTTCCATCAAGATGACTAGAGATAGCCCAGGATGCTATGGGAGACCTTGGCCCTTTTAAGCTAAGGTATTTTCAAGTTCTCTTGAGTGAGGCAACGCCCATTCACTGAATAGACCTCTTTAAGAAGTAAGTCAATCTGGCCTCAGACACTTAGCACTTACTAGCCGTGTGACCTTGGGCAAGTCACTTAACCCCAATTGCCCTGCCTTTGCCCCTCAAAAAAACAAAAAAAAGAAAAAGAAAGAAAGAAATAACCAAGAATTTTACACAAATAGTAATCATAACTATGAATGTGAATGGGATGAGCTCTCCCATAAAACAGAAGTGGATAGCAGAGTGGATTAAAAACCATAATCCTACCATATGCTATCTACAAGAAACACATTTGAAGCAAGGGGATACACACAAGGGCTGGAGTAGAATATATTATGCTTCAGCTAAAGTAAAAGTGAGTCAAGGGATGGTCCCTTTAATTAAAAAAAATCAAACGGGGATACACATATGATTTGTACAGAGTAGATGAGAAATAATTTCAATAGTTATTCTCAACTAGGGAAACCTGGAAAAGTCCCTTATAAAAAAAATAGGATTTAATGTAAGACTTAAAAAAAAATAAAATAAATTAAGAAGTAAAGATAAAGAGGGGGAGCATTCCAAGCATGGGGAACAACCAATGCAAAGGCATGGAGAGAGGAGATAGAGTGTTATGTTTGTCCAATAAGAAGTAGGTCAGCTTGATCACAGCATGTTTGGAGGGAAAAAGTATGAGAATATGCTTCTTGTAGCATTTGCCCTTTTCGATCCATCCTCCACAAACCAGACAAGATAATCTTCCTAAGAAATGGTTCTGGCCAACAATCTCCAATGTCTCCTTGTTATTGCCATCTAGAAAGTATCTTTGGTATTGGAATTTTGTTATTACATTATTGCAGACATTGAACAAACTCCACATCTCTCTCCTACTCATAAGGGTGCATAAAGCATGGGCTCGCATGCCCTAGAGGAGCATTGTTCTTCCATTTAGGGGAAGGATCGATTGTCAAGCTTTCCTAGGGGTAATCCAGCACCTGCAATGTACACAATTATATGGAATATGGTTATTCAGACAGTTTCAGTTGTGTCTGATTCTTTCTAACCCCATTTGGGTTTTTCTTGCCAAAGTACTGGAGTGGTTTGTCATTTCCTTTTTCAGCACATTTTATAGAAGAGGAAATTGTGGCAAACAGGCTTAAGTGACCTGCCCAGGCTCATACATCTAGGAAGTGTCTGAGACCAGATCTGAACTCAGGAAAATGAGTCTTCTTGACTCCAGGCCTGGCACTTCCTCTATCCACTGTGCCACCTAACTGCCCTGTGTGGAATGTGGAGATCTGTAAATGTGGCACTAACAGAAGAGCCGATGATAATGTCTGACCCAGAGTGTGCTGACACAACTCATGCTTTATACACCACTGTGTTCCTGCTTTCTGTTGTAGACTTTTTGTATTCCTTCACTTTGTATGCTCTGCATTTCAGACAAACTGACCTAGCTATTCCCTGAACCCAGCGTTTCATCTTCTTTTTCCCTGAGCTCACCTCATTTATATTTACCAATATGTACATATGCCAGGTTCACCTGAAAGTGCATTATTAGTTCCTTGAGAAAAAATGACTTTTCATTTTTTATGAAATGAAAACATCTTTATCTAGAACAGTGATTTGCCTATGTTGTTTGTTGTTCAGTATTTTTAAGTCGTGGTCTAATTCTTGGTGACCCCATTTGGGCTTTTCTTGGGAAAGACACTGGAGTGGTTTGCCATTTCCTTCTCCAACTCATTTTACAGATGAGGAACTGAGGAAAAACAGGGTTAAGTAGTAAGTATCTGAGTTTGCATTTGAACTCAGGAAAATTAATTTTCCTGACACCATTCCTGGCATTCTATCTACTATGCTGCCTAGCTGTCCCCTCCCCATCTACCTGCCCCCACTTTGTCTGCAGTAAGGCTTCTTAAACTTTTTCTGCTGATAACCCCATTTTACTTGAGAAATTTCTGCTTGTTCCTGGGTATATAGGTATATAAAATAGGTATACAGACAGAAAAATTACTGATAATAATTCATAAAGAAATTTATTTTAAAACAATTCTTTGGTATACATATAATTTTACCATTTATTAAAGAGGAAAGCAAATTTGCATGTTAATGAGATGGATATGTTTCTTTAGTTTTACATAAAGAATTAAATCTTGGTAGAATATTTGATATTGCAGGGTGTAGAGCATCTTCAGTGTTTTTCAGAGTTGATCAATATTGTGATTTTATAATCATCGATGCTAAGAATGCTGCTTCGTATAAATAAGTAGTACAAAATGGCAGAAGTATGTTTGGGGTCATTTCAGAAATTGTAGGATGTTTTGTCTTAATCCCAAGCCAGAATTCATTTAATGATTTTGTATGTACAGTAAAAACACTTCAATTCATAGCATACAATAGTCTCAAATGTGAGCCGTGGTGTTTCCGGCAGCATTTGTTGGTGTTGTGTGGCATGATGGCATGGGCAGTGCAAAGTGCGTACATTGTATGTTCAGAACCAAGGTTGTAGTGAAGTTGTGCAATGCAACATGGACAAGTGCTGCCAGAAACACTTCAGATTCATTATGTGCTTGATTTTTAATTAATTTTTGTTCTCTGTGCATTCAGAAACGTTTTATTGTCACCAAATTTTTGTGAACCCCCACATTGTTATGCAACCCACATTTAAGAAGCACTGGGGGACAACAGCAAACACATAATAAATGTTTTTGTGTTTAATTAAGTTAACTCATGAATTTGAAGTCCAACAGTATGTATAATTTGAGATTTTTCCTTGTATTTATCTCTCTGTTAGGTTTTTCCAACTCTGAGAAAGAGACCTCCACCATAGATTTGTTTTGTTTGTTTGTTTTGCTTTTATTCTGCTCATTATTTCTGCTACAGGCCAAAAATCCTTCCATTTGCTTTTATCTAAATTCATTTCTCAAGGTTCTGATGTCTTTTAAACGATCCTGCTGTGGATCCCTGCTCTTTTGATATTTCCCAGGGTTCTGTGCTTCATCAGGAGCTGGTTCAATTTTCTTGGTCTCATTTATTCCCTTTTAGATGTCCTGTCACACATCTTTGCTAATCATTTTAATTTCTTCCCTGTTGATTTATATCTTTCTGCTCTAGGTTTCTGGGTTTTCTTCCTCCTGAGATCTTTGATGGTTTTAATCTTACCCCCGTATATTTAGCTATTATTCACTTTCTGATTTCTTCCCTTTTTATGATGAATTCTTCCCCCCTCTTCCCCAAGGCTGAACCACCGAGTGGTCTCAGCCGCCTCGCACTTTAGGGAACTTGTAAATTCTAGTTAAGCAAGACTGATTCCAGCTGGATGCTAGTTTCCTTTCTTTCAAGTGTAATACAGTTCCACATGCTGGCCCCTGTCCCATTCTTCAGTTCTCTGGAGGGGTTGAGTCCTTGTATGTTCTTTGTAGAATTAGAAAATGGTGTATTGGGTGCTCAGGGTAGAGTTTTTGCTGTAAAAGAACTGTGAAGTTCTTATCCTAGGCTGAGTGGAGCCACTCCAGGAAGAATTCTGTCCTCTCCTCTTCCTCGCCTTTTGCTTACATATGTGTTTGGACATATTTGAAGTCCATTGACACTCTCAGAGCACGTCAGTACAAATTATAGTAGCAGAGAAATTGCTGAGTGAGTCCCAAAGCACAAAACAGTGAGTCAGGCCGTACATTCTGCAATCACAATAATGTGCAGGCTAATGGGGGAGGTATGCTGAGTGAGTGCTAGGAATTGACATTCTTCTCTGTTTACTCAGAAGTTTTTATCTTGTTAAACTTCTTGCTTTCATATCCTGAGGAGACAGCTTTGCTTGATCTATCTTGATGCATAACTCCTCTTTAGGATTTCTTCATTTTTTCTTTATCTCTTTTTTAAGATTTGTTGATGGCTGTGGAAAATTCCCATCTTATCATCTATTCTGGAGATCTATTTTTCTGTTTTGTAACCAGTACTAAATGATTTTTCTTTTACAGTAGAGGAATTTAATATCTGAAATTATTATTCCTTCATCATTTCTACATTTTTCATTATTTACCACAATATTCTAGATATTTTGTTTTTTACAAATTTAAATTGTTATTAGTGTATCTTTCTCTGTAAAGTATAACTAGGGTAGTTTGATTGGGTATAGCATTAAACCATAAGTTAATTTTGGCAGTATTGAAATTTTTATAATATTGGCACAACCCATCCATGAGCACTGAACATTTTTCCAGCTATTTAACTGGTTTTTTATTTCTTTAAGGGACATTTTCTCATTAAATTTATATAGAGTATGCTTTGATGTCTTGATTCCCAAATATTTTACAGTGATTTTGAATGTGGTTTCATTTCCAAATAGTACTTCCTGGATTTTTTTATTCTTATATAAAATGCTATTGATTATTGTGGATGTATTTTATAGCCTGAAATTTTGTTGAAGATATTGTCTTAATTGGTATTTTTACTGATTCCTTAGGATTATCTTAAGTGAACCATCATATCATTAGCAAACAAGAGTACTTTTGTCTCCTGTTGGCTTATCTTTCTGTCTTTATTTCTCCTGCCTTATTGCTAGCATTTCTAGAATTATAAAAAATAATATCAAGAAGAAAGATCCATTCTTGCTCTAATCCTCTATTTATTGGGAAACTTCTAGCATATCCCCATTGCATATGATATTTGCTTTTGGTTTTAGATAGATAAATATATAATAATTTTTAAAAAGCCTTTCTTCCTGTTTTGTAGTGTTTCTTTTAGCTTAAATAAGTATTATACTTTATCCAAAGATCTTTCTGAATCTATTGAGATAATCATGTGATTTTTAGAAGTTTTTGTTCATAATAGGATTAACTGTGTTGATTGTTTTCCTAATAGTAAATTATCTTTGCATCCTTGGTATAAATCCAATTCAGTGATAATAAATTTAATTTCTTCGGTAACTTGTTGTAAGCTTTTTGACGAGGTTTTATTTAAAATTTTTGAATCAGTATTCATTAATTATATTGATCTGTAGTTCTATTTTGTTTTTTCTTTCCCTGCCTTAGTTAGTAGGGCTATATTAGACTCAGTAAAGAAGTCTGATAGAATGATTTCTTTCTCATGTCTTGAGAGTAATATGTGTAGGATAGTTATTAGTTGTTTGGAAGTTCAGTCTCCTCTAAATCCATCAGAAAAAAAGAATTATCACTCTCTACTATGCATAGTTGTATGCTGACAAAATGGAGAACACAAAGGAGAGAATTGCTTTCAAAAATACAAGATACTCATATTTATAGAACACCAAGTGTATATCTTAAATAATCCCATTTCTAAGAAAAAGGCAATAGAGAACTAGTTGTAAAGGAACTACAATGTCAAGGAGTGTTCATGGATAGGCTGTGGTAATATTAAAAAAATTTCATTACTACAAAGTTTAAAATATTCTTTATAAGGAAATAATAAATCACAACAATATTAGCATAAAATTTTTACCATTTTCACCACATTAACTTTATTTTGTCATCTTTTATTTTCTACTATCTTCTTTTTGATCAGGTTGTTTAAAGGTATTATTCTTTGTTCATTTTTGTTATTAGAAGAACTGT
>JAQQSU010018350.1:0-10496 GCA_028627135.1 Pseudochirops cupreus
CATAATTGTGAGAGGGGGAGTGTAATTACAAGGGTATGAAGGCCCCAAGGTGTGGAGACACCAATCAGGAACAGAGGGCATCCCCACGCAAGAGAGTCCTGAGCAATGCAGCATCCCCTGGCAGGGGACAGTGCGATATGCCCTGACCTCCATGTGACCCAACTAATTCCCAGGCCTCAAACACTTCCCTGTGGCATGACACAACTGCTTGCAATGTGAACCTTACAACCCAGGATCTAGCAGCTTCTACATTAAGGGACTGAAGGGCCTGGAATATGATATTCAGGAGATCAAGGGAGCTTGGATTAAAACCAAGAATCACCTACCCAGCAAAACAGAGTATAATGCTCCTGGGGAAAATGGTCATCAATGAGGTGGAGTATTTCCAAGCATTCTTGATGAAAAAACTAGAATGGAATAGAAAATTTGACATTCAAACACAAGAAATATGAGAAGATAAACAAGGAAAAGAATTCATAAGGAACTTATGCAAGTTGAACTATTTATATGCCACATGGAAACATGATAATTGTAACTTATGAAACTTTTCTCAGTAGGAGGATAAGTGAAGGGAATATAAATGTGTGTGTGTGTGTGTGTGTATAAATATATATATATATATGCATATATGTCTGTCTGTCTGTATATGTATGTACATGTGTATACATACACATATGTCTATATAGGAGGGTATATATACCTATGAATATGTATGTGAGTGCATGTATATATGTGTACATAGACAGAGGGTACAGGATCAATTGAATAGAAAGGGATGGTATTTTGAAAGGTGAAATTGAGAGGTGGGAGAAGAATAGCATGAGAGGAGACAGGGAGAGACAGAGTGGGGTTAATCATCTCATATAGAAGAGGCAAGGGATAATTGTTAAAATGGAGGGGAAGTACAGGAAGGCAACAGGGAATAAAAAACAAAAAAAAAGAATTAAAAAAAAATTTTGGACAAGTTGGTGTCTTGGAGTGATGACTAGAGCATGGTAAGTATTTATTGAATGCTTCTCTTTGCATCTGTCCATCCATTCATCAACTATTCATCTATCTACCTATCTACAAGGATATCCTTTGTCCTGCTGTCACCCATAAATGTACTACCTTTGTTTTCAAGAATTCTGCAATTCACTTATCTAACACTACTCTATGGGCTTTTCATCTTTGACTCTGCCTTTCACTACAAAACCTTACTCTTTCTCAGCACCATGACCTCCCTTAACCCTTCCTTTTTCTCCCAGGCCATCTCCCCTGTACTAGCCATTTTCTACACTTTTTCCTGCTTGATCCTTTGGTGGACCAATTCAACTCTTTATTATCCTCCTGTCTTTAGTCCCTAGCCTCCTTATTATATCACTGATTATGCCCAGCCAAGCCTTAGTCTTGGATCATTTTCACCATTTGTCACCTTTCCTTCTATACACACACTGTTGCTGAATGAAGATGGAGAAAATCAAAGAACTGTTCTGTTTGGATCAGGCACACATTTATTTTAAATAACATCGACTGGTCCTTTACTGCAGGTATAAAATCTTATTATACCTCCTTTACCAACTCACCGTCCCTCTCTCCTAAGCAGCTCTTCTAAACCTTTTCTTTCCCCCTCAGACCTCCTGTGGTTCCCATTCCCTCATTCCCTCAGCTATCCTGCTTCATATTTTACAGGAAAAAAAAACCTGTGGTCATTTGCAGTAAACTTCCCCTTCTCTGCTTTTCTTAATCTCACATCATTCGTATGACTTCAGTCACCCTCTCCTCCTTCATCTCTGTTTCACATGATGTAGTATCATTACTCCTTATCTAGACTAACTCCTCTACTGATCAAATTATCTTTTTCCATTCTATCTCCTTCAAAAGATGACCCACAGTCTTCCCAATACTGTCATAGTTTATATCTCTCCCTGTACACTTCTTTTCTCTACTACCTACAAAGTTCCCATCTCACCCCCATTCTCGAAAAACCCCTACTTGATCATCGTTGCTATCATCCTATATCTTTTATGCCCTTTTAGCTAAATTCTCATAAAGATTATCTACAAGATGTTCCCCTACTTTCTCCCTTGTCATTCCTTTTTTTTTCCAAATGTATTACTTTAACATTCTTTTCTTTTTTTAAATTTTAAGTTCTAAATTCTCATCTCCCCCTCACTTCTTCCCCCATCCCCACTTAGGAGGCAAATAAATGGTATCAATTATACTTGTGAAATCATGAAAAATATATTTCCATATTAACCTGATTGCAAAAAAAAGAAAATGATACTTCAATTTGCACTCAGTGTATATTAGTTCTCTCTTTGGAAGTGGATAACCTTTCTGCATCATGAGACTTTTGGAATTTTCTGGGATCATTGTCTTGATCAGAATAGCAAATTCTTTCAGTTGATCATCTTTATAACATTGCTATTACTATCCTATGCACAATGATTTCCTTGTTCTTCTCACTTCACTTTTCATCAGTTCAGATAGGTCTTGCCATGTTTTTGTTTTTGCTTTTGTTTTTCTGAAATCAATCCCTTCATCATTTCTCACAGCACAATAGTAGTGCATTGAAATCAAAACCACAACTTGTTTTACCATTCCCCAACTGATGAAGAAATCCTTTTGATTTTGGATTTCTAACATTCTGATTCTGACATTGTTTCTCCTTGATCTATTTTCCAGTCCTGCCTTCCACTCCCCATCCCTCCTCTCCCCTTTCATCTCTTCTTCTCCCCTCTCCTCTCCTCTCTTATCCTCTCCAGTCCTCTACTCTACTCATATAGGGCATCATGCCCTTACCTGAATGTGTTCTTCCCAAAGAAAGATAAATTTTGATGGCTGAAATCTACCTAGATAACTTGGCCTTTACTGGTTAGGTTTCTTGTGTGAAATAAGTCTTTTAAAAAATCTGTCCATTTAATCAGCCAGAATACAGTCTAGAATTATGGATTTGGGTCCCATTGTATCTTTCTTATAATCATAGATTTAGAGCTGGAAAGGACCTCAAAGGTCATATTAAACTCATTTTACAGATAATGAAACTGAGGCTCAGAAAGCTTTAGTATCTTCCTTTCAGAAGTTCATTGAAATAGTGAGTAGCTGAGCTGGGATTCAAACCTAGTCTTTCTAAGTTTTTTTTTTCACTGATCCTTGAAAACATTCACTGGACTCTTATTGGACAATGGCTGTCTTCTAGCATGATCTCATGGGCAAAGCACCAACCTGAGTCAGTAGACCTGTATTGCAATGTCTTTTCTACTCCCTATTTGGTGTATGATCTTGGTTATGTTATGACATTTGCATCAAATAGTATTCCACCTCCAGTCACCAGCACTTTGCACAAGCTGCTTCTATACTCAGAAAGCATGCCCTCATCTTTTGCTTTCTCAATTTATCTTGTTTCCTATAAATTCACGTTCAAATATTACCTCCTATATAATGCCATTTTCTGATTCTAATTTCTAGTGTTCCACATCTCCTAGAGTAATATAATTTTATTGCATTTATTTTATATATGCCTATTTTGCATTCACTTAGATGTGTACAAGACTCCAGCCTTTGAATATAAACTTCTTGAGGTCAAAGAGTATTTGGCTTTTGTCTTTGTATCTCCAGCACCAGACATAGTACTTTATACATAGTAAGCAATAAATACTGTAAATGTTGCTATTTTGTTTTTTAAAGTGACTGATGATCATAATTAACATTCATATAGTACTTTGGGGTTTACAAATACTATCTCAGAATGGATCTTTAGAGATGAGGAAACTGAAACTGAGAAAGGAGGCTTGACTCACCCTACATAGTTCTTATAGTTAGTGTCTGAGACAGGACTTGAACTCAGATCTTCCTGACTTCAAGTCCAGTGTTCCATTTAATAAGCTTTCTACCTAAATTACTTTATCGTTATTTTGTATTTTCTTTGCCAGTGTTGTGAGCATAATAATGTTACTCTGCCTCAGAGAGTTAGTTATAATTCACCAATAATCAATTCTTAAATGCATATGCTATGCCAGACATTGTAATAAAAGCTGGGGCACTATGCTGTGGTCATTTGAAAGGTTCCACAAAATCTTCTTTTGTGTGAAGATGCTTTGAAAAATGAAAAGTGCATTACTACTACTACTACTACTACCACCACCACTACTACTACTACTGCTGCTACTGCTACTACTACTGTATTATTATTATTATTGCTATATGTTTGTTTAGGGGGAAGTTTGTTACGAGAATGCCTTGTTCAAGAATCCTTTAACATTGTTAGTCCTAAGGTAGCTGATTCCTGCTTTAAAAAAAAACAACAACAACAAACAAACAAAAAACACTGACTAGAACTTGGAAGGCACCACAGTTTTGTCAGTTCTCATAAATGTTCATTGAAAGCAAACGACTGATTGTATTCTCCATCACTAAGCACCTTATGAGTGATGCTGTCAAAGCTTCCTACATCCTGTCATTCTGTTAGTGCATATCCGTCTCATCCTGTTGCAAATTCCTTAGTATTTATTTCATTTCTGAGATTAGCAGTATAATAGATATTATATAGAACACCAAATTCATTCTACCCTGGTTTATAATCTAAATTATTTTCTTAGTGTAAACTGAGATACAGATTAAGTAGTTTCTAATAATTACATTTATCATGACAAATCCTAAACTTGGATTCAGAAGAGAACTGCCTCCAAATTCCACCTCTAAATGCTTACTAGATGCATGACGCTAGGGAAGTCACTGGCTTTCTCAGATTTTCAGGTTCTTTATCCAAAAAAGCATGCATAATAAATTCTGTTATGAGGATCCAATAAGGGAATATGTATAAATGGTGATGTAAATGTAAGTTATTATTATTTAGTTAGCCCTCTTACTTAATTGGAAATAAGTTTCAAATGTGTAATCCTGATTCCCAAAACCATTAATTTAAGATTCACTTCTCATTCATTGAGAGCAATGTCCAGTACCTGTGAGAGGAGTGGATCAGAGTTGGTGAAAGTGGTAGAGAAGAAAACTCTTAGTTCTACTTCAATTATCTTCAGTCTTTGGGCTCTTCAGTTGTTTCTAACACTTTTACCTTCCAGCTTCAAGAAAGAAAATGGAAGATGCCAACTCACTTCAAGTTGTTGAAGGAAAAGACCAGAAAGAAGTCAGAATGAGAAAAACTAGCAATTTCCATCATGTCCCTATCCCCAGCTTGTCACTCTAGAGACTGTGGGGAACATGAATAACATTTGGTTCTCCCTCTCCCTCTCTCCCTCTCCCTCTCTCCCTCTCTCTCTCTCTCTCTCTTTCTCTCACTCTCTCAAAACTTGTTTTCACTGGAAGAACTGTTGCACTCTGTCTGGGGCTTATACTCATATGTATATTTTCTCTGATTTCTGTTTTGCTATTAAATTGGTTAAATAGACTTCTTGGATAATTGCTATCTTTGTTCATTATGGAACTGGTACTTGGTAAGATATAAAGTCTGAGAACTTCCCTTCCTTCATTAATGAAATAGTGATCAGAAGTTAAATACAATTAGAAAAACACATCAATCAGATTAACAATATTTAAGGGAGCAAAGAGATATAAATTTAGTCTGAGGAGAACAGAGTAGCCAAACTTCTGATCCCCAACACCTGTGCCATCTTTTTTGGAGGATTCAAAGTCTTACTTGAAGAAGGGTGGGGGAATATAGTCTAGCAATGTCTATTCTTTCTCCCTTTGAGCTGCACAATGACAAACCCATACTGCATGGGGCAGACAATCCTTCATAACACATTAAAGTTGAAGTAAAGCTTATGTTTATGTAGAGTTAATATAAAACTGAAACATTTTCTATTACTATTTTTGCTCTTGTTACTTTTTGGGGTGAGAGTGGTATCAAGATCTGTGATTCATTAATCAGGCAAGCTTCCAATGTGGTGTATTGAAGAAAAAAAAGAACGAAATATCTGAATTGGAGACAAGAATGGGGTTTTAAATTCTAGGTGTCCAACTTAATAGCTGTTGCTTTGAACAAAACTCTCAACATCTCTGTGCCCCAGTTTACATATCTGTAAAATGATTAGTTTGACTTAGATTGTCTCTTGTATTTCTTCCTATTTAAAATCTGTGATATATTGTGGAAACTCCCTCTCTAGATGTGGATCTGAAAATTCCCCATTTTCTGAAGGATTTTGACAGAGAAGTCACACGGAGGGATGTGAGGAAAGGATTGTCGCCATTCAGTTCTCCTGTTTTGTTTTTTCTCTGTCAAGTCCATAGGGGAACAGAGAGAGAAAAAGATGCAGACTTGGAACTTTGTGAAATGTTCAACTATGATTGGAGATAGGGAGGGAGGGAAATGAAAGGAAACTCAGTCAACAAGGAGATTCTGGTTGAAGAGACTGTCAGAATCCAACCCACAAGACCTGTTTTTCCTTTTTATTGTTCATTTATTTCAGCTGCACCTGACATTTGGCGCTAACAGAAAATAAGCTTATATTCATTCCATCCCTTTGCACATGGGTGCTACAGGCCATAAACGACCATAGAAGGAAACGACAACCTCTCACATTCTTTCTAGTTATGGATATTATTCATTTTCTATGATCTACCCCTTCATGGAACCTCATCTACACACAGAAGTGGCCATATCTTTCACCTTGCCTTCACTCCAAAGTATTACCCTTCCATGTTCTTGAACTCTAAAATTATATTACGTGATTTTAACTTTGTTCTTCAGCCTCACCATGAACTTTAATTCCTTTAACTTTGCTGGCTGCACTATCCTTCCTTCCTAATCTTGACCCTTTGGTTAACCAGTTCAACTCTACACTATCCTCTTCTCTCAAATTCCATGTCCTCTTATTCTAACTTGCTGCTGCTGAACAAAACTGGAGAAAATCAGAAATCCATACTTTCTGTTTTCACTACAAATTTTTGTTATATAATCTCAACTGGGCTCTCTGTCCGTCCTTGAGCTGAGAACTTTGTTTCATATTTCTCTGAAAATTGGGCCATTTGGTAAGTGCTCTGTCTTCTATACTCCCCATCTAATATTGCTCAGATACCTTCCCCTGCTTTCTTCTTTTTAGCCCTTTATCACATGAATAGTTAAACTTTCTCCTTTGTATGGAAAGCCCCTTTATTGGCACAAATGATGTCATTCTGTCTTGTCTACTCCAGCAGATTTCCACCTCTATCAACCACACTGGGACTATCAATATCTTTCTGTCTATTGGCTGTTTACCTATTGCCCACAGCTGTCTCCATGTGTCTCTCATACACAAAAGAAACCCATATTGGATCCCTCCAATCCCTTGAGCTCCCTATCTTCCTACATCTCTCTTTCCTTTTGGTGCTACATTCCTTGAGACGTGCTAAAATTAGTGCCTCCATGTCCTTTCATTTTCAATCCATGACTCTCTGTAGTCTCATTTCTTACCCCATCATTCACCTACACAGCTCTCTCCACAATTACTAATAATGTCTTAGTTGCCAAATCTGACTTCTTTTGCTATTTATTAAAACCACAATCATCACCTAACTCCTAATGTTGCCCGTGGTTGTTGACCATGCTTATAACACAGTATCTAGTATATTATCAGTACTCAACTAATACTTCCTGACTTGGCTTTAATTCTTAGTGAAATCCTAGTTACAAATAGAGAAGTCATATACAGACATAAAATTGCCCGTGCACAGAGTATTAGACTGAGAGCCAGAAGACCTGGCTTCTCTTTTCAGCTCTTTCTAGAGAACTACATAACCTTGAATAAATGACTTAATTTCTTTATATCTCAGTTACCTTATTGAAAACATGAGATAATTCAATTTGATTATCTTTATTGTCTCTTCCAGCTCTAAAATCCTGTCAGCCAGACACAATTAATGGAAAGGTATACTGTCATTTGGGATATGGCAGAAAATTTACTTGGATTCCTATTCATTCTCTTGATTCTCTTAGGCATAAATGATATTCGGAAAGGACCTAGAATATATTAATGCTGATCATCAAATCCTAGGCAAGAGATGGAAGATCCCATAGGCACATGTAGCACTTTTATTAACATGGTCAATTGAAGGAAGAAGGTTTTAATGGACTATAAGGACAATATGAGACCAAAATATGACATAGTATCTAAAGAAGCCAATACAATTTTAAACTTTCTTTATAGATCATGGCATTATGGCCAGAACAAGGTAGATGATAGTTTTGCATTACTTTATCCAGGTCAGAACATATCTGGAGCTTTGTGCTCATTTCTGAGTGTTATATTTTGGAAGCATATAAACAAATAAAAGCACAGCTTAGGCGATGACTTTGATAATGAGAGGACCAGAAACTATATTATAATCTGATTATTTAAAGAAAATTAAAATCTAAGGCCGGGAGAAAACATTGTAATAATTATTATCAAGTATTTGAAGGGATGTCATGTGTTAAAAAAATTAGACTTTACAGAATTAAATGCTATTAAATGCTACTATTATTGCCGGTGCTGCTGGTGTTACTATTGCCGCTGCTGCTTATACTACTACTACTATTACTGCAACTACTACTGCTACTACTACTACTATTACTGCAACTACTACTGCTGCTACTACTACTATTGCTACTACTACTACTACTACTACTACTATTACTAATGATAAGAAGAAGAACAAGAAGAAGAAAAAGGAGAATATGACAACTGTCATGATTCTCCTTCTGATATCAGTGACTTTTTCTCTAGTTTCACCCTTCTAACAGTGAAAAATTGGAGTTGAGCCAGATTGTGAATGGCTTTAGAAACAAATCAGAGTAGGTTGTAATTTGTTTTAAAGGCAATAGGGAGCCACTTGAACTTATTGGAGAGGTGATGTAGGTGGTTCTAAATTAGAATAGTGGCTATGTAAGGTTTTTTTCTTTTTCAGGGAATAGATATGAATGATGTTTTAGAGGTAAAATTAGTAAGACTTTGATTTAATGAAGCATAGCAGGTGAGAAAAAGTAAAAAGTCATGGATTTTGTAAACCTGGGGTAGGAGAAGGGATGGCTTTTGGGAAAGAATAAATTCAGTTGGGCCAAGAGAAGCTTAATATATTTATGAGAGATTTTATTAGATATGTCAAGTAGGCTTTTGGAGGCATATAATAGATTTTTAATAATCATATTTGAATATTTAGAACTATGATGATGATGATGATAATAAGAGGAGAGGAGGAGAAGGGAATGGACAGGAGGGGAGGGGAGAAAGGAAGTGAAGGTAAGGGGGAGGAGGGGAAGAGAAGGAAGGAGAGGATGGAAGAGAAGGAGGGGGACATGAGAGGAAGGAAAAGAAGAGGAGAAGAAAGAAGAGGAGAGCAGAGCAGAGGAGAGGAGAGAAAGAGAAAGAGAAACCAGGGCAAAGTCCTGGAAAAGTCCCTGCATAGGGATCCTGAGGAGTATCCTTCCAAGAAGGCTTAGAAAGTTCATGATGCCTTCTATGCAGAATATGAATCTAAGAAGAGAAAGACATATGATGAGCTAAATGACAGGCCAAGCAAGGTGTTCTGAAGTTTTTACCTAGTTAAATTTGTCATGCGAGATAAAATCATCAATACTATAACTATTTTCTCTTTTGCTATCATACTTGCAACCACAAGTGCTGGATGGAACTGTTCTCAAAGGGTGAAGAATTTTTATTATAGATCATTGTTGAAAGAGTCTGTTAAGTACTAACAAAATTTCTGCTTGATCTTTGTTCAAATCCTTCCAAACTGTACATATATGACATATAAAGAAGGGTAGTGTGGATACAGAGATGATCTTAGGATTCAGAAGACTTAATTTCAAATCTCACCTCAAGCATATATTGGCTGTATGACCCAGAACAAGTAATTTAATTCTGAGGCTTAGACTGCTCTGTACGCTACAATTCAAAAAACTGTTTCTGATCTTCATTTTTTAAAAGAGAATTGTGTCACTTGAATTTGACTGCAACAATGATTTCACAAGTCTAGACCATAAATAAAGACAAAAAAAGAAATTTTCATTTAAATAGCATTCATACATGTAAAGGAAACAAATTAGATTTTTTTTTAAAAGCCTTCATATCGAGTATAATTTAAAACCAAGATTTTTTTTTTCCAATCAGAGTTGTTTTTGTTTTTTAACATTAACTTTTTTTTGCTTTTAACCTCACATTTCCTGGATTCAATCAGAACATATAAGAAAGATTGGTCAGTTGGTATTTCCTGCCTAATCAGAAAGAGGAAATTGTGGCTATGTAACATTAAACCATTATGTTTAAAAAATCAATTGGTACATGCTAATGCCTGCCCACAAGGACATTAAAATTATGTGAATCGTGCTTCTTTACCGAAATTTAATACAAATCCTAAGATAAATTCTTATCTTCATGCTCTACATGCCAAAGATTTTCTCTTATACTACATGCCTAAAACTTTTAAGAAAACTTCCTCTTGTCACTACCTCTGCAAAAACAGTGATTTCATTCATATATATATACATACACACATATAGTCCCTTGTTAAATCAGTTTTTAGAAATATATACTCTAAGTACA
>JAQQSU010018351.1:0-10496 GCA_028627135.1 Pseudochirops cupreus
ATCTTGATTTCTCATAAAGTCATTTGTTTCCACTTGCTCCACTCTAATTCTGAAGGAATTATTCTCTTCAGTGAGCTTTTGAGATTCTTTTTCCATCTGGCAAATTTCGCTTTTTAAAGGCATCCTTCTCCTCATTGGCTTTTTGGGCCTCTTTTGTCATTTGAGTTAGTCTACTTTTTAAGGTGTTATTTTCTTCAGTCAGGTTGTTGACTCTCTTATCATGATTTTCTTGCATCATTCTCATTTCTCTCCCCAATTTTTCCTCCACTTGTCTTATTCAGTTTTTAAAATCCTTCTTAAGTTGCTCTATGTCTTGTAACCAATCTACATTTTTCTTGGAAGCTTTTGGTGCAGGAGTTCTGACTGTGTGGTCTTCCTCCCATTCCATGCTTTGATCCTTTTTGTCCCTAAAAAAGGAATCTAAAGTTGGAATGCTGGGCTTTCTTTGCTTCCTTTGCCTGCTCATGTTCCCAGTCAGTTACTTGACTTTTGGGCTCAGTAGAACTCTGCTTTCAGAGAGGAGAGCTCTGTCCCAAATTGCTGGGGTTTTCGCAGCTGCCGGAGCTATTAGGAGAGTGCAGTCTCTACAGCCCACAACAGCTTTGGCTCACTGAAAATGCACCTCAGGACCACCACCCGAGACCACAATCCTGATCCAGGCAGCTGAAGGCAAGAGCACTTAGTCTCTGAATGATAGCTTGGTCTCCCTGCAATCTGCAGGCCACAAGCTCTGAAGCAGCCACATGGAGGCAGCTGCAGGGCCACCGCTTCAGATTGCTTCTTGCTCTGGAGGCAGTCGGCCAGACCTTCTCCCCCAAATTCCACTGACCTTTTTTCTTTTCCTTGGCTCTTATGGGTTGGTAATTCTGGAAACTGCCACACCTGCCAGTGATCCACTCTCCTGAAAGCTCCAGCCACAGTTTCTCCTGGACATCCTAGGGCTAAAACCGCATGGGGCTGGGCTCTGCTCCCAGCACACTGTGATGACCCTTCTCCATCTGTCTGCCAGGGTACCTTCAGTGGGAGCCTTGTTTCTCTGTCACTTTATGAGTTCTGGAGCTCTAAAATTTGTTTAGAGTCATGTTTTATAGGTATTTGAGGTGGTTATGGTGGGAATTCTCCTGCTTCTATGCTACCATCTTGACTCCGCCCCCCCAAATAATATTTTTTAGCCATTTCTATTCATTGGTACTAAGTGGTCACCATGTACCTCTCCAATGCCCTTTGAGTGACCTGTAAAGTTGTACAGAGGACTCTCTTGAAGAAGACTATGAGGGGCATTGGACATTGTAAGCATTGAATCATAAGCATTGTGAGCACAAAAAATGAAATCAACCATATTTCTTTTTTTGTGGAGGGGGAAATGCAAGGCATTTGGGATTAAGTGACTTGCCCAAGGTCACACAGCTAGTAAGTGTCAAGTGTCTAAGGCTGAATTTGAACTCAGAGACTCCTGACTCCAGGGCCAGTGCTCTATTCACTATGCTACCTAATTGCCCCAATCACCATATCTTAATAGACTGTACAGACTGAATAAACTGTAAATGACTACTTACTGATGAAGGTGTAATTTCTAAAGAAGACATTTTTACATTGACAAAGCAAATATCAAAATCATTACTGAATTAGAAAAATAAAAAAAATATGTTGAACAATTATGACCTGACCTAATTTAATTAAACCAGTTATTAACACCAGAAAGAAAGAAGCAAGGAACGAAAATATCAATCAACTCTGGGAGCAAAGAAAATATCAAGGAAGGTTGCTTTGGCTTTCTGGGTGGGCCAGCTCTTATTAGAAATATACTGTTACTCATAAACACCGTACTAAGTTTCTCAATGCCTCAGATCACATTTATACACTCAAAAATGTCTTTCAAAGTTGTCATGGACAAGGAACAGACAGGGGAAACACAGTTTGTAACAAATTATAAGATCCAAAGAAAGTAAACGATCTCTGTATTAATCTGTAAAAACAAGAAATCTGTTTAACTGATTGCAAACAGCATACATTTTTCAAACTGAAAAAAAAATGTTCATGGAAAATCTAATATCCTCTGTGCTGCTAATGGAGAATACCCAATAGGTGCAGTTTAAGAAGATCACCACCATGGGAGGAAGGAAAAAATTCCAAGCTATAGTATTTCATTCAAAATACAACCTTCCCTTCTAGGATAGACCTTTTTACTTTCACTCTTCCCTACTGTTAGAGACCAATTATCTATGTATTGGCAGAATTCTTATACATGCACACTCAGGAGGTATTTTTTTTTTAAGTTTTTCTTATTTTCTGGAAGACAGCAAAAAGGCTTATTCATGTAAAATTATACTTTTTATAAACCTAAAGTTATTATGCTAGTTTGCTGAAATCCTTACTTTGTGAATAAGCACACACATACTTAAATCCATAAACACATATAAATTCATTTGGCGTCTTATTGGTACACACACACAAACACACAGACAAAGAAGTTTATTCACAAAAAGCATCCATAAGCCCTTTAAACAACTATATTGTCAAACATTCTTGAATTCTACATCGTTATAGTCCAGGGAAAGATTGATAAATGTAGTATTGTCTTTTCTTCTTCCCCTTCCCAGGAAGTTTTCTCACTGAATGAGAATCTCCTCAAACGTTAATGCTAAGAAACTGGGTCTTTCCAGTAGACCAGAGAGAATTACCAACACAGTGTGGATTCCACTTCCCCCAAAGTTTAAATTACACCCTAGTTCCTCACCAGGCATTTGGTAAGGCATACGAATTCTCTGAATCATCACATGTCGGAGTTACAGGAAGCCTTAAAGATCATCTAGTCCAACTCCTTCATTTACTGAAGAATAATTAAAAACTCCTGAGAAGTAAATGACTCGCCCAAAGTCTTCAGGCGTGACTCTATAGCAGAGCTGGTTCCCAAATCTACATATTTTTGCTCCTGTGCTAGGGAGGCATAGTAAAGTACTAACACATTACATAGGAAACAAGTTACTTGATTCAAGTAACAGCAGACGTTCCCATTTTCTGAATATGTATTTGTCTGCACTCAGGGTTAATCTCTTGCTGCATGTGGAAGTGACGGCACAAATGACCTCAAGAGAAATATTCCTTTGTAGTTACTTTGCATGACATAAGGAGCACAGAGAAAATGAACCGGCTGTGTGTTTGATGAGCTGGATTAACTTAATCCAACTAACGAGGCAGCACACCAACTCCTGGGGAACCTGGGCAAGGGGTCTTAGCCCTGCTGAACCCCAGTTCCCTCACTTAATAGAATAAGGACCAGGTTGGAGCAGGTGAGCTCTGAGGTCTCCCCAAGCTCTAGTTCTACAAGCACGATCCTCACTAAACACATTAAGCAGTGATTTAGTGCATTCTAGGCCCTGATGCAAGAACAGAAATGAAACAGGCTCTCTCCTCAAGGAGCTTACATTCTACTCAGGAAACACAACAGGTACAGAGATTAGTTAAATACAAAGCATATGTGAAATAATACAAAGTAATTTCAAGAGAGAGAGAGTTTTATCTAGGGGTCAAGCAAAGCCTCAAGTAGGTACCAGATCACTAGCAGCCCCTGAAAGGTGGGACCCCAGGAAAGCACAGTACCTCATTCATTGTTTTTGTTGTTGTTGGATGTTTTTGTTTTTGTTTTGCTTTTTGGAGGGTGGAGGGCGGGGCAATTTGGGTTTAGTGACTTGCCCAAGGTCACACAGCTAGGAAGTGTTAAGTGAATGAGGCCATATTTGAACTCAGGTCCTCCTGACTCCAGGGCCAGTGCTCTATCCACCGTGCCACCTAGCAGACCTCTCATTCATTGTTCAAGGTACTGGAGGGCTGGTTCATTATGTTTGCAGAAGCTCTAAAGTTATCTCAAGAGAATATGGGGCCAGTCAGACAGGAGATGCTTGGCAAAACACAAAGGAAACTAAGGAAAGGCACAGATAGGACACATTTTGACTTAAACGGTTAAAGAAACAAAAACTCCAAATATTGCATTGCTGCTAAACTCTTCCCTGTTTTCCTCAGTTGTGAAAATTTATTAAAATGATTGATCTAGCTACCTTGCAAGTGCATCGTGTACTGTAATAAACCCCTTCTATACTAAATGGCATCTAGAAATCTTAGAATAAGAACGTGCTCCAACTTATTGTGCTTGTCTAAGCACCTTGATGACACTTTAAGTACCAGAGAAAATCTAAATCTTTTTGCTCCAGCCTGCTTGCCATGCTGCTGGAATGTTAGCCCACTCTTCAGGGCTCAGCTCAGTTCCTATCTTCTCAAAAAGGTCTTCCCCAACCACCACGCTCTTCACAGATTCCTACTTTTTGGAACTCCTTTAGTACTTTTTTCTTTTGTATCATTTTGTACCGAGTATATTAAATGTATTATTATTTCAATGTTTCTTTCACTTTTGTCTTATCTCCAATAGATTGCCTTATACTTCTCTCTTCACCATAAGGACCAATAAAGAACAGTTGAATATAGGAGGCACTCAGTACCCATGAATGAATGAATGAAATACCTTCCTTGGAATTTCAAATGTCTCATGTCATATCAGAGCGTACTAAGTTAAGCAAAAGGAGGGGCCTCCACTATAGTGTGCTGTCTGCTCTGAGCAACTTTACATGATTGCCTCATTTGATCTCAGGCTTAATTAAGGTCATTTGGGGTCAAGTTGCTGAGCTAAACCATAGGAAGGAAAGAAACATTTGGTGGGTTTTTTTTTCTTAGAGTTGCATCATTGGTGGATGTGTTTTACAACACATTCTATGCCCCTTTGTTCTTGCAGTATTTCAACCCCCTTAAGTGGTACCTTCTAATACTGTTATCTATTCCAAGTGAAACAAAAGGCCAAGTGCTGAGAAGTTAGAGGTCTAACATTTTGTGCTTAAACAAATGCCAAATGTTTTTGAGCTGCAAAGTTTGACTTCTGATGTGGCCAGAGGGGCTGTTTTGCAATTTCACACTTTCCCTATTAGGAGGAATCTGGAAAAGCTTAATACTAATTTTCATCTTTGGAAAAAAATTCTTTAAAAAGATTTTAAGCTAAAGTTCTACACTTTTCAATTTCATTAGCTTTATTCTTCCTTTCCTCCACAAATTTGGTCAAGATCACATCCTACTAAAATGAACCATAGCAGTGAGAAGAGAGAAGTAGGAGCAAGGCCTTTTCACAAGCAGAAAGAAAGAAGTCCAGATAACAACTCCATCTTCCTTTACTGCTTTCCTTACCAGTCTGGAAAATGAGGTGGATAGGGAAGGAAAGAGAAAGGGAAGGAAAAAAGTAGAACTCTCAATATTGTAGAGATAGATAGCAAGTAGAAGAAAAGTAAAAGGAAACCTGGATGACACGGTGATGATTCTTATTTCACTGTGGTCTCTCTTGGACACTGGGCACAGTAGGGCATAACTAAAGAGTCTCTACAAAACCTTCACATTCCTGCTGATGACAACATGGCTGTCTATTATGAGATGATCTACATAACTAATTACCTCAGTTAGGAGGGAGTGGCATTGAGGCTTTGGATAAGAACCCAAAGAGTTCGCCTATAGAGTATCTAGCATTCTAATTGTAAGATGAAGAGGAAATAAAATGGAAACTTAAGTATGGTATTCTTTTCCCCCTATAGCTGAAGTCACATACAATAAATTCAAAAGAAGGAAGAAAATGAGTTAAAAATTATGGACAGAAAGGTTAATACTACTCATGTCCAAAAAGAGAAGACTCTAGCAGCAAGTTAACTGCTGAAGCCTACAGAAAATGCTTCTTTCAATGCATTCTGGTGATGAGGAAGGGTTAAAAAGACTTTTTAGAAATAGCTGCTTTCTGCTATGGTTAAAGAATGGTATAAAGAAGGATTTTCTTTTGGTTTAAATGATTAACGTAGTTACAAACATAGTTACTTGACAGCTAGAAAAATCATGCAAAGGTAATTAGAATTTCTCTTTTCCCTCTCACTAGGACAGGAAAATAACCCTAATGACATATTCCTAATAATGTTTGTATAAAGAATTAAAACACTGGATGTTTGCATATACATCAGTACAAATTGTGTGACAAGACTTTGAAAAGTATAAAGCACAGCACAAGTATAAAGTATGATAACGGTCTAATGGAAAAGCCACAAACTTATTTTAAGAGGTTTTTACTAAGATTATAAACTTCTTCAATGTTAAGATAAAATGACATGACCAAGAAAAATCCTGAATGTAATATTTAGAATGTAGTCAAGAAAACTTCAATATCTGAAGATTTTACTGAATTGAGTCACAATTTTTTCCTAAGCTCATTGAAGGTAAAAAAAAAATAAAATAAAATTTTATATTACCCATTCCCAGCACAGAACTGAAAACAAAATGGTAGATTTTACAAATCCATCAGTTTTGTCAATGATACAGTGGCATGGGAGGTTGGCAAATCCATACCATTAGGAAAATTATCGTGAATTTGAAGAATGGTTTCTAGAAACAATTTGAACAAAAATTCAATTTCACGTTTTGAACAAAGTTTTAGGATAATATTAGCAATATCCCTTTCATACAAGCATCTGTTTCCTATGTGTATGTCCTGTCTATTTTAACCCAACACTAGCACATGGGACAAAGGATTTTGATTGGCAAATAAGCCTCCTACCTATGAATTGCAAAGAAATACTTAAAATAAATAATGAAAAGAGACCCCAGGAAGAGAAAAGTCCTGCCATCACAGGTGCATGTAATAGTAAGGCCTATTAAGGACAAAACAACAAAACAAAACAAAACCCAACCAAAAAAAAATCCTCACCCCAAGCCAATTTTTTAAAAAAGAGTTTTGTTATTCTGTCATCTCTAAGGTTGCTTTTCACAGTAAAATAGCTAAGCACTGCAGAAACACATGTATCAGTTACAGGTGGCCAGAGAATTCATTCGGGCCAAGAAAGCAGAGGAAATCCAAAATAAACACGACAATGATCTGACATTGAGCACAATGTCAAAACTCAATGATACCCTTGAAAATACAAATCCTGAATTTTGAGGAAGAACATTCCACTTTCAAATAAAGTAGAAGGAGAAGGTCAATACCTAGAACTCTGATTTTGTGGAAATGGAATGGTGGCGCTGTGGATCTTTTAAAAGGCAATTCCTGGAAGCAAGCTCCAAGCCTAACATCATTTAGAAAATTAATTGGAAACACAAATTGATTCTTTCAGAGCCACATGTTTCCCAGAATTTTTCTTAATAAAGACAGCATGTTTCATATGCTTCATAAAAAGAAAGAATATAGATTTTAAAAAAAAACCTGTTTTTTTGGATTGACTGAGCATTCACTAATGTTCATGAAAGTATGATAGATTTGTGCTCTTGTGGACATCTCCCAGGTTTGGCAAATCCTTTCATGGAGATAAGGAGCAGGGCCTACAGGTCAGAGGGGCTAACAGAGCGAAACCATCTCCTTCCCCTTACTAACCTCTGTCCATCTTCAATTATCAAGGAAACTAGGTTCACTCAGATATGACTTTCCAGGAGGTGAGGTAGCCTTTATTTGTAGTTTTCATTTCATTTCTTAGAAATGGCGGAACCTCAAGTGTCCCAAGAATATCACATTTTGTTTAAATAAGTTACATTTAAGGGGCGGCTAGGTGGCGCAGTGAATAGAGTCCCAGCCCTGGAGTCAGGAGGACCTGAGTTCAAATCTGACTTCAGCCACTTAACACAAAAAAACTAGCTGTGTGACCTTGGGCATGTCACTTAACCCCAACTGCCCTACCTTCCCCACTCCAAAAAGCAAGAAAAGAAAAGAAAAGTTACATTTAAAATGATCATTGTGAAAAATAAAAATAAAATGATCATTGTGAAGTAACCATGCCTTATAACTAAACATTTAACTAGGGTAAAGTGATCAAGTCTTCATCCAGGGTACCAAAATTCAGAGGTGCTGTCAAGACTTTTACTCCTTCAGTAGATAAAAACAACTGAGCACAAGACTTAGGAAGAATAATTAGTTAAAATAGAAAACTGCCACATGGTAAGTTTCCACTCTCCTTTCCATCTCTCCCTTGATCTGGGACTTTATATTATTCAAAAGTCTGAATTCTCTCCCTGAGTTTTCTCCCCTTCCCCAGTTCAACTCAAACTGTCTTCTCTTAAGGTTGGTTTGAGGAAAGCTTTTGTAGTGTTTGCCCATGGCCACAGAATTCCTAGTGGCAGGTCTGTATATAACTAAAGTCCAGGCAGGTCCCATTTTATTTACTTTATTGGTTTTGCAAAAGCATGACAAAGTGATCATAGAAAGGGATAGTTAGTCCCCTTGGAATAGTGTTTTAGATGATTCCATAGCCAGGTCAGTCAGGATGTATTATGACATTGAAAAATTGTGCTGGGTGTGGCAGCAGCAGCATGCTTCACGTACCTCTATGTAGGTACTAACGATTCTTCATCATTTAATGTTAATTATATGAGAAAATGAAAGTAAAAAGAGTGAAAAAAATTAATAAAGCACAGATTTCACTAACTGAAGAAAATTTGTGATCAACTTTACTTCATGTTTGTTGAAAAAAAGTTAGAAACTGGAGATTTTCTTTTAGCATTACTATAGATAGATTTTCTTTTACTTCTTATGGTGACTGACTGGGTTCACAGAATACTCTTCCTTTGTCTTTCTCACAATGGACAGAACTTTTAACACAACTCTTCCCTCCAACAAGTCACTTCACCTCTGAGGAACCTCATTTCCTCAACTAAAAGGGAGAGGCCCAACCTCCCCTTCTGTTCAGTGATTTTTGGCATGGTTTTATTATGGTGCTGGAGACCAATGTTATCCACATATTTTGACATTGCTTCCTTTTTAATTAAAAATCTTTTTCTAGGAAAGATTATAAAACCTTGGAGACCTAGGGATTACATATTCAGCTTATTTTAAGCAAAACAAAACATAGTACTAGGCAACTTATGTACTGTGATTAAAGGATCCGAGGCAGGTTCCCCCTTTTCCTCCTAACACCTCCCATGCTCATTTTGCAGTTGCCTAAAATACTATCATTCCAGCCAAAATGGATTATTTACTCTGAATACATCCCATGGTCTCCCACCTGTTTGCCTTTATATCAGATGCTTTCCCTCTCCTGGAATGTCCCAATCTTTCTAAGAGCCACTTGTCCATTTCCACCATCCTTCAAGGTCCAATTCAGATGACATATACCCCATGAAGCTTTCCCTAATCCCCCCAGAAGGAAGTTATTTCTTGCTTTCCTGAACTAGTACTGAGTTTTGTACATCTCTCCTTGTAATTTCCTGTTACATCATATACTATAATTATAACATTTGTGTACAAATCTCAAATCTCCTGTTGGACTTCCATAAGATCAGGTCTCAGCAGCTGGCACAGTGCTAGGCAGACAAGAATCTATAAACAGATTTGATTCCATTTTCACATTATATGCAGTGAGTATGGAAAGCAAAAACATGGCTGCTGTGATTAGGATATTTGGCCAAATCCCCCATTTTATAGATGAGGAAATGGAGGCTGAAAGAGATTGTAACTTACCCAAAGTAACAGTAAAAAAGCAGCAAAGTCCCATTCAAACCCAGGTACATGTCCTACCATCATGGCTCCAATTCCAGTATTCTTTCCATCAGTGTCTTTGCTCTAAACTATTTTTTAAAAATCCTTAGGAAACATGTTATGATGTTAAAAATTCATTTTTTAATAAAAACCCAAAAGACCAGGTACTGTCCTAAGTGCTAGGAATACAATACAAACAAAAACTTAGTATCTGTCCTCAAGGAGCTCACATTCTAAAGGGGGAATACAACATGCAAACAGCTACATATGAGATGTATACAGTGTAGGAGCAAGAAGGTGGGAGGAAAAGCTAAGACAGGTTTCTTGCAGATGGATGGATTTAAACTGAGTCTTGAAGGAGATCAGGGAAACCAGGAGGTGGAGATGAAGAGGGAAAGCATTCTATGTATGGGGGACAGACACTGAAAAATCATGGAGACTCTAGCTAGGAACAGCAGAAAAGCTAGTGTTATGGAAAATAGAATATTTGGAGAATAATTGTTAGAAGACTGGAAAAATAGGTTGGGGACAGGTTGTGAAGGGCTCAAATGTCAGTTTTTTGGTTTTGGTTTTTTTTTAAATTTATTTGATCCTGGAGGTAATAGGGGGCCACTGGACTTTATTGAGCTACCAGAGTGATAGCATGTTCAGACTCCCACTTTAGGAAGACCACTTTGGCAGCTGAGTGAAGGATGGACTGGAGTGGAGAAAGATGATGCCAGGAGGGTAGCCAGCAGGTTCCTGAAATAGTCCAGGTGTGAGGTGATGATAGCCTACAGAAGGGTAGAGGCTAAGAGTGGAAATAAGGGGACATACAGGCAGCCAGGTGGTGCAGTGGATAGAGTGCAGTCAAGAAGCCTCATCTTCCTGTATCAGCAAGCACCCCAGCACAACCAGGGTGGCTGCTAGCACAGGTTCTTAGATCTGCTTTTCTAAAGGAAAGCAACTCAAAATGGGTTAA
>JAQQSU010018352.1:0-10496 GCA_028627135.1 Pseudochirops cupreus
TTTTGGCCAGACCCACTTTTCTCCCCTGATTTTGCCAAGCTCCACTAACCTAATTCTGGATACTGCCACCACTGCTGCAGATTCGCTCTCCCAAAACTCCAGCTGAGGCTCAGCTCCTCTTGTCCAGCCTCCTCTGGGGCAGAGCCATGGTTTCAGGCTAGGCTGGTTTCGGCTTGCAGGGCTGAGATGGTTCCTCTTAGCCAAGCTGACTTTAGTGGAAAGTATATTTGTGTGTGTTTTGGAGTTCTAGGATTTGTTTAGAGTCATATTTTATGGGTATTTTGGGGTGGCTATGTGAGAGCTGTGATATGTCGTTGCTCTTACACTGCCATCTTGGCTCCACTGAAAAGCAACTCTTTAAAGAGTACAATTGGTCAAATGGAAAAGAAAGTACAAAGGAGAAAAAAACACACTTTAAAAGTTAGAATTGGGCAAGTGGAAGTTAATGACTCTATCAGACAATCAAACAAATTCAAAAGAATGAAAAAATGGAAGAAAATATAAAATACCTCATGGGAAAAACAATTGACCTTGAAAATAGATCCAGAAAAGACAATATTGGAATGATTGGACTACCTAAAATCTACAATCAAAACGAGGACCTGGACAACATTGTTCAAGAAATTGCGAAGGAAAACTGCCCTGCTGTCCTAGATCCAGAGGGCAAAATAGGCATTGAAAGAATCCACCAATCACCTAATGAAAGAGATCCCCAAATAAAAACTCCAAGGAACATGATAGTCAAATTTTAGAACTGTCGGGTAGAGGAAAAAATACTAGAAATGGTCAGAAACAAAGAATTCAAGTATCAGTGAGTCACAATCAGGATTACACAGGACTTGGCATTTGTAATATTAAAGGATTAGAGGCCATGGAAGATAATATTCCAGAAGTCAAATGAGGTAGGTCTACAATCAAGAGTCGCCCAGCAAAAATTAAGCATAATACATTGAGGGGGAAATGGTCATTCAATGAAGTAGAAGGACTTCAAGCTTTCATGAGGAAAAAAACAGAACTAAACCAAAAATTAGAGCTGTAATATCAAGACTGAAGAGGAGCATAAACAGGTAAAAGAGGAAAGAAAATATAAGGGATTCAATAGAGCTAAGTTCTTTATATGCCTACACAGGAAAATGATACTTGTAATTCTCTAAAATTATATCACTAAGAGTTCAACAAGAAGGAATATACATAGAGAGAGGCTACAGGTATATGGTGAGTTTGAGGAAATGACATAAAAAATTAAGGGATGAGAAAGAGGAGTACAATGGGTACAGAAGGAAAGGAGAGGTAGAATGGGATAAATTATTTCACATGAAGAGGCACAAAGGACCTATTACAGTGGAGGGGAAGGTGGGAGGGTAGGTGACAAGCATTGTTTGAATCTTACTCTCATAAGTATTGGCTCAAAGAGAGAATCACATACACAGTCAGTGTATAGATATAGATCAAATCTATCTTACCTGTCAGGATATCCTAACCTGATGACAGGGGCAGCCAGTTACTTACCCTAATCGAGAAGGTGCCAGTGCATTCTCAAGAACAGAAGAGTTGAGGCTTGTAGGTGCAAGCAGAGAAGGTTTATTGAAGTCTCTCCATGGGGAAGCCTTACAGCAAGATCTCAGTACAGACTTCAAAACTACCCCCAAAGCTTAAGCCTTATATATCCCAGATGCACATGACAAAAACAAAGCCCAGCTGAACAAAATTGTGAGAGGGGAGGTGCAGTCAAAACGGCATGAAGGTCCCAGGGTGAGGAGAGGCTAATCTGGAACACCTGGTGACCACACGTGGGAGTACCTTGAGCAATGCTCTGAGCTCTACTTGATCCAGCTTGTTCCAGGGCATCAACACTCCCTGTGCCTCAACATAACTGCCTGCAGCCTGCACGTATTTCCTAACCCTCACACTTACCTGACAGGGAGGTAGAAGGAGAAGAGATCAAGTAAATAGGGGGAGAGAGTGGCATGACAGAAGGGAGGGAAGAGAAGGAGAAGTGGTAGACAGAAACAAAACACTAGTAAGAAGGAAAAGGGTAAAAGGAGAGAGAGGACAGATAGAAGGAAGAATAGGATAGAGGAAAATACACAGGTGGTAATCATAACTATGAATGTGCATGAGAAGAACTCTCTCATAAAACAGAAGCAGATAGCAGAGTAAATTAAAAGCCACAATCCTATAGTATGTTGCTTACAAGAAACACACTTGAATTAGAGAAACACACACAGAGTAAAAGTAAGGGACTGGAACAGAATCTATTATGCTTCAGCTGAAATTTCAAAAAAGACAGGGGTAGTAATCCTGGTCTCTGACAGAGTAAAAGTAAAAATAGACCTAATTAAAAGATATAAGGAAGGAATTACATCTTGCTAAAAAGGTTACCACAGACAACAAAGCAATATCAATAACAGACATATATGCACCAAGTGGTATAGCATCCAGATTCTTAAAGGAGAAGTTAAGTGAGTTACAGGATGAAATATACAGCAAAAATATACTATTGTATTTCAATTGTCCCCTCTCAGAACTTGATAAATCTAACAAAAAAAAAAACAAGAAAAAAACTGAGGAGGTAAAGAGAATATTGGAAAAATTTGATATGACAGACCTTTGGTATGATTTAAACATAAAGTGTGACACCATTAGCAACTAGGAGAGCAAGGAATAGTCTACTTATCAGATCTATGGGAAGGGGAAGAATTCATGACCAAGCAAGTGGCAGAGAGTTTTACAAAATACAAAACAGATAATTTTGATTAGATTAAATTAAAAAGCTTTTCTACAAACAAAACCAATGCGACCAAGATTAGAAGGAAAGTAGAAAGACTGGAAACAATCTTCATATCAGGTGTTTCTGATAAAGGCCTCATTTCTCAAATATATAGATAATTGTGTCAAATTTATAAGAAAAGCCATTCCCCAATTGATAAATGTCAAAGGATATGAAAGGGCAGTTTTCAGATCAAGAAATCAAAGCTATCTATAGGCATATGAAAAAGTTTTCTAAATCACTTTTGATTAGAGAAATGCAAATTAAAACAACTCTGAGGTGCCACCTTACACCTATCAGATTGACTAATGTGACAGAAAAGGAAAATGACAAATACTGGAGATGTGGAAATATTAGAATAGTAATGCACTGTTGGTGGAGTTTTGAACTGATCCAATCATTCTGGAGAATAATTTGGAACTATGCCCCAAGGGCCACCAAACTACACATACCCATTGATCTAGAAGTACGACTACTAAATCTGTAGCCCAAAGAGAACATAAAAAAGGGGAAAGGACCTTCATGTGCAAAAATATTTATAGCAGCTCTTTTCATGGTGGCAAATATTGGAAATTGAGAGAATTCCCATTCACTGGGAAATGGCTGAACAAGCTGTGCTATAGGAATGTAATGGAATACTACTGTGCAATAAGAAATGGTGAATAGAGAGATTTCGGAAAAGCCTGAAAAGACCTGTGCAGATGATGCAAAGTAAAAAGGCAGAACCAGGAAAGCACTGTAGACATTGTCAGCAACATTGTATGATGATCAACTATGACACAGCTCTTCTCAGTAACACAATGATCCAAAACAAGAAAAAAGGATTCACCAAGGAAAATGCTATCCATGTACAGATAAAGAACTGATGGACTCTAAATGCAGATCAAGTCATATTTTTTTCACTTATTTTATTCTTTCTTTTTTTTTCTTTTAATCTGTTTCTTTTTGCACAACTGTGACTAATATGGAAATATTTTTATATGATACCACTTGTATAAACTATATCCAACTGCCTATCATTTTTAAAAGAAGGGAGAAGAGGGAGGGAAGGAAGGAGAAACAAGTGTAACTCAAGATCTTGTAAACTGAATGATAAAATTTTTTGACATGTAACTGGGGAAAAATAAAATATTATTTAAAAATTAAATAAAGGAGTGGAGGGATTAGAATATGATTTCCTGAAATGCAAAAGAGCTAGGATTACAACCAAGAATAACCTGCCCAACAAAACTGAATATACTTGAAGGAAAAAATGGATACTTAATGAAATAAAGGACTTTCAAGCATTCCTGATGAAAAGACCAGAGCTGACTCAAAAATCTGATTTTCAAATATAAGATTCAAGGGAAGCATGAAAATGGAAACATGAAAGAGAAATAATAAGGAACTCAATAAAAAAAATAAACTGTTCACATGTCTACATAGGAAGGTGACTCATCTAACTTTTAAGAACTTTATAATTATTAGGGCAATTAGAAGTATTTTACATAGACAGAGGATGTGGGAGTGAGTCAATTATATTGGGATGATGTAAAAAAGTGGATGGTTCAGAAAGAAGGATACCCTGGGATAAGGGGGGAAGAAGAAGAAGAATGAAGAAAATTTTCTTACATAAATGAGATGTGCAAGGAAAAGTTTTCACATTAGAGGAAAATATGACTGGGGGGATGGGCAGTGCTTGAACCTCACTCTCAGATAAATTGATTCAAAGAGGGAAAATTATGTATATACATAAAATTGACTGTAGAAATCTGTCTTATCCAAAAGGAAAGTAAGAGGTAAAGGGGATAAGAGAAAGGAGGGGACAAAAGGGGAGGAAAATAAAGGAAGGCAGTGGCCAAAAGCAAAGAATACTTTAGAAGAGAGACTCAATATAAACAGTAAGAAGGAGAAACCAAAGAAAATAGAATGAAGGGAAACAGAAAGTTAGCCATCATAACTGTGAATGTGATGAGCTTTCATAAAGTGGAAGAAGATAGTAGATAGGATTAGAAATCAGAATCCAACAATGTGTTGTTTACAAGAAACAAACTTGAAACAGAGAGAAATATACAGAGGTTAAATAAGGGGCTAGAGCAGAGTCTTTAATGCTTCCACTGAAGCAAAAAAAAGGCTGGAGTAACAATAATAAGTTCAGATAAATTAAAAGCAAAAATAGACCTAATTAAAAGAGATAAGGAGGAAAACTATATCTTCCTTCAAAAAGCACCATAGACAATGAAGAAATATCAATATTAAACATATATGCAGCAAATGGCATAGCATCTAAATTAATTTTTTGGAAGAGGGAAGGCAATTGGGGTTAAGTGACTTGCCCAAGGTCACATAGCTAGTAAGTGTGTCAAGTGTCTGAGGCTAGATTTGAACTCAGGTCCTCCTGAATCCAGGAGGTGCTCTATTCAGTGTACCGCTTAGCTGTTCCATCCAAATTCTTAAAAGAAAAGCTAATGAATTACAGGAAGGAAATAGACAGTAAATCTATGCCAGTGGTGTGCCTCCATTTTCCCCTTTTAGAGCTAAATGAATCTAACCATAAAATAAATAAGAAAGAAATTAAGAAGATGAATAGAATGTTAGAAAAGTTAGATATGGAGACCTCTGGAGAAACTCGAATGGGAATATAAAAGAGTATACTTTTTCTTAGGTGTACATGGCATATTCCCAAAAACTGATCATACAACCTTCACAATTAAATGCATAGAAATTAAATTTATCCTTTTCAGATCATAATGCAATAAATCTTACATTCAACAAAGGACAATGGGAGACTAGATTAAAAATTAATTGGAAACCAAATAATCTAAGCCTAAAGAAAGAGGGTCAAAGAATGAATTATAGATACAAATCAATAATATCAAAAATCAACAAAAAGAATGAGAACAATAAAACAACATACCAAAATTTGTGGGATTTAACCAAAGCAGTACTTTCTATCTCTAAATTCATATATTAATAAAAAGGAAAAAGATCAGATCAATGAACTGGATATGCAGCTATCAGTCTTTGCAGATGATACGATGTAATACTTATAGAGCCCTAGAAACCAACTAAAAAACCTAATTGAAATAATTAACAACTTTGTAAAGTTGCAGGATATAAAATAAACCAACGTATATCACCAGCATTTCTATATACTACAAACAAAATCCAGAAATGACAGAAAGAAAAATTTCAGTTAAAATAACTGCAAACAATATAAAATACTTGGGAGTCTCTCCTCCAAGACAAACCCAGGTATTCTTTAAAAACATTTATAAAACAAATAAAACAGATCTCAAGAATTAGTGAAATACTAATTGCTCAAAGGTTGGCTGAGTCAACGTAGTAACAATAACAATTCTACCTAAATTAATTTATGTATTCAATGTCACATCTATCCAACCTCCAAAGAATTATTTTATAGAGCAAGAAAATAATAATAATAATAAAACTTAAGAAGGTAACCTATCGGTATCTGACTTAACTGTATGACAAAGCAGTAATCATGAAAATAATCTGGTACTGCTTAAAAAATAAAGTGGTAAATAAGTGAAATAGATTAAGTACAAAATTAGTAAATAGCCATAGTAAGCTAGCATTTAATAAACCCAAAGATCCAAAATTTGGCAATAAGAGCTCACTATTTGACAAAATTGCTAGGAAAACTTGAATGAAATTTTGAAGAAACTAGGCATAGACCAATATCTCATACTACAGACCAAGAGAAGGGCAAAACAGACACAAATTTAGACGTAAAGGATTATATGATAAGTAAATTAGGAAAACAGGAAAAAATGTACCTGGATAAGGGAAAAATTTATGACCAAACAAGAGACAAAGGGGATCACAGGAAGTAAAATGGATAATTTTGATTACATGAAATTTAAAATATTTTGTACAAACAGAATTAATGCAGCCAAAAGTAAAAGTAAAACAAGAAACTGGAGGAAAAAATCTGTACTGTTTCTCTGATAAATGGTTCATTTCTCAAATACATAGGGAACTGAGCAAAATTTATAAAAAAGACATGCCCCAATTTATAAAAGGTCAACCTATATAAAGAGGCAATTTTCAGAAGAAAAAATCAAAGCTATGAAAAAATGCTCTAAATCACTACAGACTAGAGAAATAAAAATCAATACAACTTCAGGATACCACCTTACACGTATCAAATAAGCTAACATGACAGAAAAGAAAAATGACAAATACTGGAGGGGATGTGGAAAAATAGGAACACTAATGCACTGTTAGTGGAGTTGTTCACAACCATTGGAATGATGCCCAAAGGATAATAAAACTGTGCATATCCTTTGACTCAGCAATACTATTACTAAAGTCTGTGTCTCAAAGAGATCAAGGAAAAGGGGAAAGGACCTGTATTTACAAAAATATTTATAGCAATTTTTTTATAGTGGCAAAGGATTGGAAATTGAGGGAATGACCATCAACTGTAGAGTAGCTGAACAAGTAAGTCTATACAGTTGTGAAGGAACACTACTGTGCTTTAAGAAATGCCAAACAGGATGGTTTCTGGGGGGAAAAAACCTGGGAAAACTTATATGAACAGATGCAAAGTGAAGTGAACAGAACCAGGAGAACATTGTACACAGTACAGCTTTATCGTAACATTGATCAATTGTGAAAGACTTTGTTACTCCAATCAACATAATTAGAGTAGACAATTCTAAAGGACCCGTGATGAAAAATACTATCCATATCCAGAAAGAGAACTGAGGGCAGACTGAAGTATACTGTTTTCCTTTCATTATTTTTCTTTTTCCTCTGTGTTTTCTTTCACAACATAGCTAACATGGAAATGGGGGCCATCTTTAGTCATCCTGAACTATGTCTTGCCACTGGATCCAGATGACTCCAGAGCAGAAAGTGAGGCAGAGACTTTATGCAGCTCTCCCTCTCTTAAATCCAATTCATTTTGCAAGTCATGGCATCACCTTCCTGATGTCATGGTCTTCTTCTAGGATAAAGGACAAAAAACAACCTGTGAGTAGCACAAGCTACCTCACTAGGGAGCCAATTGGCCAGTTCCAGTTAAGCAATGCAGTTCCTTGCTTCCTCTCCTCCTTCCCTCCTTCCTTCTTTCTCTCTTTTTGCCTTCCCTCTGCTCTCCTATCCTTTCCTTTCCTCCTTCCTCTCCCTTTGTCCACATAGGGTATCATACCTTTAGTTGCAGGTGCTCTTCCCAAAGGATTGGAAATTTTGATTGCAGAAACCTCACAAGATATCTTGGGGTTTACAGGTTACATTTCTTTCTTAAGGACCATGCCTTAAACCCAATCACTCTGGCTCTCACTGATTGGCCAACAATGGCTCAGAGTTAATGTAAATAATAATTGTTTCTGTTTTGGCTAGGGACCCTGAGAGTCTTCCCCTCCAAAATTGACTTTTTTTTAAACTAAGCAATAGAGGGCATTCTTTGGCTCATATCTTACCTTGTCTTATTCACTGAATAAGTGTTGCCTCAATCAAACTGAGACCTGGGAAATATTTTAGCTAAAACGGTCAATGTCCCCCATTGCATCCAGAGCTATGTACAGTCATTCTGGTCTGTATCTTGCCATTGGACCCAGATGGTTACAGAGGAGAGAATGAGGCCAGTAACTTTGTACAGCTCTCCCTCTCTTAAATGCGATTCATTTGCAAGTCATAGCATCACTTTCCTGATGTCTTCCTGATTTTCTTCCAGAATGAGGGACAAGCTACAACAACAACATGGAAACATGTCTTGCACACCTGCATGTATAATCAAAATCATATTGCTTGCCTTCTCATAAAGTGGGGGAAGCAAGGGAGAGAGAGAATTTCAAACTCAAAACTTTAAAAAATGAATGGGAGCACAGGAAGATCAAGGGAACCTCTGCTGACAAGGAACACAAGACCCAGCTGTGCTGTGAAGAGTGGTGGGGGCAAAAAGGAAGCAGCACACACCCAAACCCACAAAGTGACAGAGAGAAACAAATCTCCCTCTGAAGGCAGCCCAGCAGGGGGACAGGAAGGCTTCATCACAGCGTGGGCAGCTGAGCCCAGCCCAGCCCCACAAAAGTCTATGGTTTTAGCCCCAGGGTGGCCCCATCAGCCATGGCTGGAGGGACTTCAGGAGAGTGGATCACAAGCAGCTGTGGCCATTTCCAGAATTATAAATCCACAGCTGCTGATGAAAAAGTGAGAGGTCAGTGTGGACTTTGGAAACTGGGGGACCAAGAGTGTGGTCTGGCCCCTGCCCCGGGAATGGAGAAGTAGCTCAGACATGGTGGCCATGTAGCTGCCTCTATGTGGCTGCTTCAGAGCTCCTGGACTGCAGATCATACAGGGACCAAGTGACCATTATGAGGGTAATTGCTCTTGCTTGAACCTTCTTGGATCTGGATCACTGCCTTGGGTGGAGGTGCTGGGGTGTGTGACCAGGTGCCAGAGCCTGTGGAGGCTTCAAAGAGCACCCAACTAATAGCTCCAGCACCTGCAAAAACACCAGCAATTTGGGACAAAGCTCTCCTCTCTGGAAGCAGAATTCCACTGTGGCAAAGAGCTCAAAAGTCAAGTAACTGAGTGGCAACATGAGCAAGCAAAGGAAGCAAAGCAAGCTCAGCAATCCAACTTTAGATTCCATTTTGGGGGACAAAAAGGATCAAAACATGTAACAACAGGAAGACAATGGAGTCAGACTCCTGCACCAAAAACTTCCAAGAAAAATATAAACTCATTACAGGTCATAGAGGAGCTTAAGAAGGATTTTGAAAACCAAATAAGAGAAGTAGAGGAAAATTTGGGAAGAGAAATGAGAATAATGCAAGAAAATCATGAAAAGAAAGTCAACAACTTGACTGAAGAAAATAACACCTTAAAAATAGACTAACTCAAATGGCAAAAGAGGCTCAAAAAGCCAATGAGGAGAAGAATTCCTTAAAAAGCCAAATCTGCCAGATGGAAAAATAATCTTAAAACCTCACTGATGAGAATTCCTTCAGAATTAGATTGGAGCAAATGGAAGCTAATGACTATGGGAAATTAAGATACTATTAAACAGATCCACATGAAGGAAAAAAATAAAAAAGAAGGCAATGTGAAATATCTCATTGGAAAAACCGCTGACCTGGAAAATAGATCCAGGAGAGATACATTAAAAATTATTGGGCTACCTGAAAGCCATGATCAAAAAAATAACCTAGAAATCATCCTTCAAGAAATTCTCAAGGAAAATTGCCCTGATGTTTTAGAACCAGAGGATAAAATAGAGGTTGAAAGAATTCACCTATCACCTCTTGAAAAAGATCCCAAAAAGAAAACTTCTAGGAATATTACAGCCAGGTTCCAGAGTTCCCAGATTGAGGAGAAAATATTACAAGCTGCCAAGAAGAAACAATTTGAATATTGTGGAAACACAATTAGGATAACACAGAATCTGGCAGCTTCTACACTGAGGGATTAAAAGGCTTGGAATATGATATTCCAGAGGTTAAACAAGCTGGGATTAAAACCAAGAATCATCTACCCAGCAAAACTGAGTATAATGGTTCAGAGGAAAATATGGTTATTCAATGAAATAGAAGACTTTCAAGCTTTCTTGATGAAAAAAACAGAGTTGAATAGAAAATTTGACATTCAGATACAAGAAGCAAGAGAAGTGTGAGAAGGTAAACAGGGAAAAGAATCACAATTACATTCCTACATGGAAAAATTATAATTGTAACTTATGAAACTTTTCTCAGTATGAGGATAGTTGAAGGGAATA
>JAQQSU010018353.1:0-10496 GCA_028627135.1 Pseudochirops cupreus
TTTCCCCTGGAAATTTATTCTCAATTATTCTCATTATACTCAATTTTGCTGGGTGGGTGATTCTTGGTTTTAATCCCAGCTCTCTTGATCTCCAGAATATCATATTCCAGGTTACCCTCTGCTTCTAGAAACTAAGGGGAGTTTTTTCCTTGATGATTTCTTGGAGGATACTGTCCTGGCTCTTTTTTTCATAATGGCTATCTGTTACATCAGTAATTCTTATATTATCTCTTTTGGATTCATTTTTCATATCAGTTATTTTTCCAATAAGATATTTTTATTTTGTCTTATTTTTTTCATTCTTTACATTTTGACCAATTCTTGATACCTTGTAGAGTCACTAGGTTCTACTTGTCCAATAATAATTTTTAACAAATTATTTTCTTGTTAGCTTTTTATCTCCTTTCCATTTGGACATTTTTTTTCTTTTTTAGGATTTATTTTCTCCAGTTTTGTTTTATATTCCCTTATCCATTTGGCCAATTGTACATTTTAAGGAATTGTTTTCTGGAGGGATTTTTCCCCCATTTTAAAAATTATCTTTTACAAATTATTGGTCAATTTTTCTTCTATATCTCTAATTTGGCTTTTGATATCATTCTTGAGCTCTTCCAAGGATACTTTTTGGGCTTATGAGCAATTCATATTCCCTTTTAAAGTTTCCAATATGGATATAGTGTCCATGCTGTGCTCCTCTGAATTTCCATTTTGATCTTTCCTATCTACATAGTAATTCTGTATTGTTTGCTTTTCCAATTTTCTTTTTGCCCATTGTTATTGCCTATTTCCTGTCTTTTAAAGTGCATCTCTGCTTCTGGTGTACAGGGGGTTCTTTAATATGCTTCTTGTGTTTGGAGTTAGAGGCCTGATTACTGGCCTTGTGTACTATGGTATTTGGTACTGGCCGTTAGATCCAATATATTGCTGTAGTTCACCTGGTGCTGAACAGGGGCTGACTAGTGTGTGCAGTGGATGAGGTCAGGTGATGTCTTTCTGAGTTTCCCCAGGATTACTTAGGAGCTTGTAGCATGAGGTGTGGGGGAGGGCTGGTCTGGCCAATGGATGTCTGTCTCCACCTCCCTTTTGGTTTCCCTGGAGCTCAGGCTCAGACACTGGTGGATGCGGGTTCATGCTGGTGTCTGCTGCTTCCCCTGGTTTGTGCAAAAGGCATGCCTGGGGTCCTGGTGTTGGTGTCTACAGACTCCACCCCCCTGGGGCTCAGGATCTCCTGCTGGTCATGGAGGTGTGGCTTGCTGGGATGCCCCCTATATTTTTCCCCTTCAGCCACTGCAAGAGGGACATTTCCTATCTTCCTAGCCTACTGAGCTAAAAGACTACTGCATTCCTTCTGCTGGTACCACTATTCCAGGATTTTTCCTGGGGAAATATTCTATGGCTTTTTCAAGGCCAATGAGGGGAGAGAGGGAATGGGAGCTCTTAAGGATTACTCTTCCACCTTGACTCCCAGAAGTTCGAGTCTCTTGCATTTTTTAAAATAACAGTCACTAAATTCTGAAAGAGAAATATAAGTGAATTCGGATTGAATCTGGTAGCATGAATTTTCAAGTGTTCCTTAGTATTATTGAACCAGAGTTGGAAAAGTCATCTAGTCCAGCCCCATCAATTGACAGATGAGGCACCTGAAGCCCAGGGAGATCAATTTCAGTCAGATAATAAGATTTAAAGGCAATATTTGAAGTCATCTCTTCTGATTCCAATCATTCCCCCATTGCTGCAATAGACACATGATCTCAATGGTCTGGGTACCTACTTCCAGTGGGGCAAAATATAATCCACATATCTTTTTTAGTCAGTCAAAAATATTTTCATCAGTCAATGAACATTACTACTACATGCCAGGCACTGTGAAAAGTGTTGGGATAAAAACATGAAAAAGAAAAATAGTTCCTGGCCTCAAATTTATAATCTACTTGGTGAAAACAACACACAAAAGGAAACTAAAAAGGTGAGGAAGGGAAGAAGGAATGATATTCCTGGAGTTAAAATGAAGCTGAGAAGCTGATGGAAAATGGAAGTTAGCTAGAAATCCTGAAGCCATCTCTATAGAAACTTTTTTGGTGGAATTAATTGTTCTACCCTCTTGTTCTCCAATCAGAAAAGAGAGGCAATACTGATGATGCTGAGGAAGTGTTGAAAAATAAAAGCTGAATCAATCTCCATGATGATTACATTTGAAGTGATAGGTTTATCTTGGGGGGACATGACTTTGATTGAATGGAATATGGATAACTTGATGGATATTTTTTAATAATTTAAGATTTGCAAGGTACTTTAAAAGTATTACTGCATTTTATTCATGTATTAACTGTAGGAGATGCTATTATCCTATTTTACAAATAAGTAAATTGAAGTAAAGTAGGTAGAGGTTAAGTGACTTGCCCAGTGTCAAACTACTAATAACTGTCTGAGGTTGTATTTCTCCATGAATAATTTAATCAAACTGTTGGAATCTTCCTTCAGATCCTTTTAAATTAAGAAATTACCAAGACAATAAAACATTACACATTATAAAATCAAGGTGATATATAATTGGGCATAGAGGGGTTGGGTGTAATGTTGTAAGAGCTAAGTAAAACAGATAAACCTCCTACCTACTGTACTGGCACCCTCTATGTAAAATATTAAAATGACCAATAAATACGAGAATAAAAGTAACATATCCTCATTCTTTTTGCTAATTAAAATCTGTTATCTTATTGACATAAAGGAAACCCACTGAGGAAAAAGCTATTTTGTGATTCAATTCACAGATATGAAGAGTTACCTGGGGCATAATCAATATGTGTCAGAAACAGAACTTGACATTCTTTTGTGGAACATTAAGAAATCTTTAAAAAAGCAATTCAATAACTCTAAGTGAATCAATTATGATGTAATATATCAAATAACCTTCTACTAAAATCTAACTATGCCAAGAGAGTGCAAATTCTAGTAGGTTGTACTAGCTTGAAAGATTGTGTATAGCTATCATTTGAAAGCTGGCTGTACTTAATTCAAATCAAGATGCTTATTATGTGTTGAATTGTCTGTGGGACAGCAGCCCTTAAACTAAGTCCACTAAGGAATGATAAAGAAAGTGTTGATACAGGGGAAGTTATAGGTCTTTTAACTGCTTAAAAATCTTAAGGAGAGGCAGAGTGCTATAATGTTTAGAGAACCAGTCTTGGAGTTAGGAAAACCTGGGTTCAAGTTCTACCTCTGACATTTGCCTTCTCATGGAAATTATTTCACTTCAGTTGAGCCAGAAACTTAGAGTTCCATTTGCAGAGGAACTGTTGATTTTGACTGGAATAGAGAATTTCTTCACCAGTAGTACAGTCATGCACATAAAGTCAGAAGTCTAGAATAAGTAAAGAAATACAATTTTTAGATGCATCTTTTCTGTGATGCATGTTTCTTGTTCTTGGTAATTTGCCAGAAGAGTGTATAGATTTGCTTATAACTTTCAGTTTTCTTAAGCCAAAATTAACATGAACAATCCTCTGTTCTGTTAGCAGCTAAGTAGGCTGACGCTGTTCTTTCATTATGTTCTTTCCTTTTTCTTTTCTCTTTTTGCTTTTTGTGAGGGAGGAGGGAAGGCAACTGGGGTTAAGTGACTTGCCCAAGGTCATTGGCTAATATGTGTTAAGTGTCTGAGGCCAGTTTTGACCTCTGGTCCTCCTGACTCTAGGGCTGGTCCTCTGTTCACTGTACCACCTAGCCACCGCAATGCTCTTTCCTTCTTAAAGACAGGAGTTTTGCTTTGATATTGTGCTGCTCATACTCCATTTCTCTCTTATTTTTCCCTATAGGTGTCTAAAACATCTTCCTGCAAAATTCAGTTTATTAGCCAATAAGAAGGGTTGTTACATTTAATTAAAAATTGAATTACCTCTGTAAAGTTATGATCTTTATAATTTTTACTTATTATGTGGTACAGATTGGAGAAGAATGTATCTTTTTGAAACACTTATCTTTGGAGATTAGAGTCTTGGTTGTTGTTCAAACATTTTTTTGAAGTGCATACATCTCTTCATAAAATTTTCAAATAAAAAATAAATACTCCTTTTTCCCTAGGCTCAGAGGAATGGGTAACTCTTCTTGTCAGTGCTAAAACCCCTACTTTTATATTTCATTTCATCCCCCTTCCATTCTCACTAGTAGCTTGTCTCCCACTTTTTCTCTGTTCCTAAAATTCAACATTTCCCTATCCACTAATTCCCCTCTTACTGATGACCTTACCCACCAAATGGTTTCTAGGGATCTTGAAAATTTGCAAATAAGGAGACATTGGTAGGGACCCCAAAGAATGGGCTGATCTTTCTGTGCACCCTATGATATTTTTCCCTGGAGCAAGGAAAACCGTATCCTTTATGTATGGCTTCGGCTATGAGATCCCTCACAAGGTAAAGAATCTGGTTCTGCTGTACTTTGGAAGCACTCTGGAAGTGCTCCTGACACAGGAGCCCACCATAGGAGCCCCACCACCCCCTGCTCCACCACACTGGCTTTCATCTGGGTGGGGCAGACTCAGGCAGGCCTTGGCTTTGGTAGGGAAATGTGGCGTCTTCTCTCTCTCTCTCTCTCTCTCTCTCTCTCTCTCTCTCTCTCTCTCTCTCTTTCTCTCTCTCTCTCTTTCTCTCTCTCTCTTTCCATCTGTGTGTGTGTGTGTGTGTGTGTGTGTGTGTGTATTTGCAGGTGTGCATGCCCAGGCACCTGTATGTACATGCTTACTCATGTGTGTCCTTGTCTCTACCCTTTCACTCTAAAAGTTGGGATTTGGGGGCAATGGGCATGGGGTAGTCTGGGAGGGGAGGCTTTCCACTTGGAAATATCACCCAGATGGGAGCCCCAGCTAGTCAGGAAGGGAGGAGGTCCCAGGGCTGTCCTTGGCTCCTCAGACCTTTGCTTCCCACAGTCTGTCAAGAGGCCACCCTGCCTGCTGGCCACCACAAGAGAGTAGCTCCTCCTTCTTCTTCCTCACTGCTCAGATTCAAGTGGCTAAAAGACTGAACATCTGCTTGAAGGTGTTTACTGCCCTTTATTCTCTCCCCAAGAAGTGGGAGAATAGCAGGATCTCTGGACTTGGCCTTCTAGGTTACTCACCCACTGCATCTTAAACAGACTGACAGAGAAGTTGCCCCCTGGGGTGGGGGAGGAGGTCTCCCCCCCTTCTCCTTCTTGCCTACCCCCTTTAGGCCACTTTTGCCTTTTTACAATCCATTGCCATTGACAGGGGTATCATGCATGGGGCACCAGGTTTAGAGGTGACAGCATCCTGCTCACCTTCCTCCTTGCCTGACTTCACAGAGTCCCTAGGCTACTAGCTATCTAGTCATCAGGGATCCTGTGTATTTGTACTACTTATTCCTTTGTTTTGGGTTTTCTCTGTGATTTTTTGAGTATGTGTTGGAGAGGGGATTTAGTAGAAAGAAGACCTAACTGTATTTTACACAACAATTTTATTTATATGAATGGGGTTTCTTTTGGTTTTTATGATTAAAGTTACCTTAAACAAAACAAAACAAAAAGTTGTATATGTGTAGTCATGCAAAACATATCCTTAACAGTCATGTTGTGAAAGAAAATGTAGAGCAAAAATATTCAAGAAAAGTAAAGTAAAAGAAAAACGTATGCTTCAGTCTGTATTCAGACACCATCAGTTCTTTCTCTGGGGATGGATAGCATTTTTCATCCTAAGTCCTTCAGAGCTGACATGGATCAATGTATTGTTGAGGATAGTTAAGTCATGCACAAATATCATCTTACAACATTGCTGTTATTTTGTACCCAGTACATTTCACTTTGCATCAACCCATGAAATTCTTTTCAGGTTTTTTTTTTTGTTTGCTTTTTTAGAGCATCCTGCTCATCATTTATTACAGTAAAATGGGATTCCATCATAATTATACATCACAACTTCTTAAGTTATTTCCTAATTGATGGACATCCACTCAATTTCTAATTCTTTTCCTTTTTTATCTCTTTTTGGGTACATACCTAGGTAATGCTAGGTGAAAGGGTATGCATGGTTTTATAGACCTTTGGGTATAGCTTCAAATTGTTCTATACAATGATTTAATCAGTTTACAATACTGCCAACAGTACATTAATGTCTCATTTTTGTGACATCCTCTCTGACATTTGTCACTTGCATTTTCTGTCCTATTAACTAATCTAATAGGTATGAGGTAGTCCCTCAGAATTGTTTTAATTTATATTTTCTCCAATCAATAGTGACTTAGAATTTTTTTTCCCAATGTGGCTATAGATAGCTTTAATTACTTCACTGACAACTGATTATATCTTTTAATCATTCTTCAATTGGTCAATGACCCCTATTTTTATAAATTTGACATAGTTTTCTATATGTTAGAGAAATTATTCCTTTATCAGAGAAAGTTGTCTCTATTTTTTTTCACAGTTTCTATGGCTAAATGTATTTCCCTCCTTCCTGTTCCTCCTCACCCCATTTATTCTCTTCTCTCTCTCTCTTTTCACCCTGTCCCTCCTCAAAAATGTTTTGCTTCTGACTACTCCTTTCCCTATTCTGCCTTCCCTTCTATCAACCCTCCTTTTCTTATACCCTTACCCTCCTGCTTTCCTGTAGGGTAAGATAGATTTCCATACCCCATTGCATTTGTATCTTATTCCCTCTTTGAGCCAATTCTGATGAGAGTAAGGTTCACTCACTTCCCCTCATCTCTCCTTTCTAGCCTTCCATTGTAAAAGTGTTTTCTTTCCTCTTCTGCATGAGATAATTTACCCCATTCAATCTATCCCTTTCCCTTTCTCCCAATACATTCCTCTGTCATACTTTCATTTTATTTTTTAGCTATCATCCCTTCATACTCAACTCATGTGCCCTCTAACTAACCTAATAATGAAAAAATTTTTATGAGTTACAAATAACATCTTCCCATATAGGAATGTAAACGGTTAAACATTATTGATTCCCTTCTGATTTCCCTTTCCTATTTACCTTTTTGTGCTTCTCTTGAGTCTTGTATTTGAGAGTAAAATTTTCTGTTCAGTTCTGGTCTTTTCATTAAGAATGCTTGAAAATCCTCTGTCTCACTGAATGTCCATTTGTTCCCCTGGAGCATTATCCTCATTTTTTCCGAGTACACAAATGTTGTCTGTAATCCTAATTCCTTTGCCCTCTGGAATATCATATTCCAAACCCACTGAACCATTAATATCAAAGCTGCTAAATCTTGGGTTATCCTAACTGTGGCTCCACAATTCCTAAGTAGTTTGGGGATGCTTGAAATATTTCTCCTTCACCTGGGAACTCTAGAAATTGGCTACAATATTATTGGCAGTTTTCAATTTGGGATCTGCTTCAGGAGGTGATCAGTGGATTCTTTCAATTTCTGTGTTACCTTCTGGTTCTAGAATTACAAGGCAGTTTTCTTTGATAATTTCTTGAAAAAATAATTTCTAGGCCCTCTCTTTTTTTAATCATGGATTTCAGGTAGTCTAATAATTTTTAATTATCTCTCCTGGATCTGTTTTTTAGATCAGTTGTTTATTCCAGTGAAATATTTCATCTTCTATTTTATCTTTCCTTTGTCATTGTTTTATTGCTTCTTGGTTTCTTATAAAGTCGTTAGCTTTCATTTTCTCCATTTTAATTTTTAAGCAATTATTTTTTCAGTGAACTTTTGGATCTTCTTTTCCATTTGGCCAAATGTGCTTTTTAAGACATTCTTCTCCTCATTGGCTTTTTAGACCTCTTTTGCCATTTGGTCTAGTTTGATTTTTAAGGTGTTATTTTCTTCAATTATTTTTTGTATCTCCTTCACCTAGGTATTGACTCTTTTCTCAGGATTTTCTTGTATCACTCTCATTACTCATCTCAATTTTTCCTTAATCTCTCTTTCTTGATTTTCAAAATCATTTTTGAGCTCTTGTGTGGCCTGAGACTAATTTGGTTTTTTTGAGGCTTTTGATGTAGGAGCTTTGACTTTGCTATCTTCATCCAAGTGTTATGTGCTTTTATCTTCCTTGTCATCCTGGTAATCAGAGGTTTTGTTGTTGTTGTTGTTTTTCCTCCCTTTATTCACTCACTTTCTCAGTCTATTAATGGACTTTTAATTGTTTGCTAAAGTAGGGCTCTTCTTCCGTGTTGGAGGGTACATTATCCCAAGCTTCAGGGGTTTTGTGGAGCTATTTTCAGGGATACTTCTAGGGACCTGTAAATTTTCAGTTCTTCCAAGGTAGTATGATCTAAGGAGAGGTGTTTTCTCTTCTCCTGGCCTATGTTCTGGTCTATGAGTGACCACAAGCACTCTTCTGCCCCGGAACTGTGAGGAGGGTCCCCGCTACACCTATGTTGCAAGCTTTGCTATGCTAGTGTTCCTCCTTACCCTGAGACTGTTACCAAGGACTGGCACCCAGATCTGAATGTGGACAAAGCAAGAGAATCCTACCTTGGTACTAGCAAAACAGACCCTTATAATTTCCTTCTGACCAGTTATTCAACTACCTTACCATTTGTGGGTTGGGAGCCCCAGAAACAGCCATTGTTGCTTCTGATTCATTCACTCCCAAGGCCTTCTCCTAGCTTGCTAGGGCCAGGCTGTGCTGGTGGGGTCTATTATTGACTGCACTCCACTCTATCCTGTTGGAAAATATCTTTCCTGTTGTCCTTCTTAGTTGTCCTTGAAGTCTATGGCCAAAGAGGTCCAGAAACTGCCACAATTGCCAGAAATTCAGTTGCCCTGAGGTCTCCTCCAGGCTCAGTGGGGTCCGGGCTGTGCTGATGCAACCTATGCTGGACAGCACTCCTCTCTTACCCTAATGCAATAGACCTTTCCTGGTGACCTTGTAAGTTGTTTGGGGCAAAAAAAATTGTTTCATTCCATTTGCTTATGGGTTTTTCTGCTCTAGAATTTGTTTACAGTTATTTTGTAAAGGTCTTTGGAGGGTTTGGGATGAGTGTTCAGGTGAGTCCTTGCCTTTGCTAGCTTGGTTCCAACCCCACCCCCCACACCCCACCCAAGTTCCTCAATTTTATGCATTCCTTGAGGCAATTGTCATATTTCTCTTTTTCATTTCACAACTACACTCCTATGAAAAACTTTCTACACAAGATGCTTCCAGGTCCTCACCTTCCATTCACTTTTAAATATTTTGCAACATGTTTTCTCATCCTACTACTCAAAGGAAATTCCTATTTTGAAGAATATATTATATTTTTATTGCCAAATTAATTGACCTTTTCTCAAGTTGCATCCTTCTTGACCTACTCAAAGTGTTTGTGACTACTGACCTCCCCTGTCTTGTGGGTGTGCTCTTATTCCTTGGTTTTTGTGATCTTGATCATCATACCTATCAAATGGATTTTTCCTCTCCTGCTCTGCAGAATCACCATTTTTATTCCACCTACTATACATGCTTGTACCATAAATCTCTTTCCTTGCTTGGTCCTTTCCTTTTTTCTCTCTACATTCCTTCTCTTGGTGATTGCACCAACTCCTATTCAAAATTAGATCAATCCAAAATCATCTTTCTTCTGAGCTCCAATGCTGAAGCTCCAACTGTCTGCCTGACATTTCTACCTGTGTGTCCCATAAACATTTGTAACTCAAAATGCCAAAAATAAATCTCATTATGCTCTGCACAAAATTCACCCTTTCTCCTAAATTCTCTATTTCTGTCCAGGTAAACACCCTTCTTATTGTCAAACAGGTTCCTGACTTTCAAATATATTTTCTCTTCTCTCTCATTTACTACCTTCAATATCCAAAAAGTTGACAAATGTTGATTCGACATATATCCCCTTTTTTCTATCCATACCATAACTGTCCTCATTAAGGTCCTCAGGACATTGTGACCTTTTATCCAGATATAGAAGCAGGGACTTATCAGAAGATTTTATCAGTGTGAACAACAGGACTATACATTTTAGTTCTAGTGGTAACCTCTGTTTTAGGCTAGCCAGCTATCTTACTGTCTTAGTGCTTATGCAATTCATATCTTCCTTCTACTACCCCTGACTACTAGATGCTCCTAATTGTTCTGTTGCATCCAGTTTCTCCCTGTACATAAAACACAATCTGTACTTACAAACTATATATACAGGGCTATGGCATATGCTCAGCCACCAATGTGGAAGATGCTAGGGATCTGTTTCTGGGAGCATACATTCTACATTGGCCTACTACATGGTTTAGGAGCATCTTTTCCATCACCTATGCATTGAGAATAGCATGGAATTTATTCAAGAGAGGGTATTTCTTGGGACAGCCTTCGTTTACTTTGTTGTTGTTCATTTTTATTTTAGCTGATTTTAAAAATTTCCTTGTGGATTTTTTTAGCAACATTTCCAGGGATGTGATTTTTTAAAAGTGGGGGTTAATTAACCTTCACTCCACTGAAACTTAACTAGAAAGATTTTTTTGTAGCAGAAGAAGATGGGCAGAAGAGGACTAAAGGAAATGACATCATATTTCTTTCTCTAATAGGATGCTTCTAATAGGAGAATTGAG
>JAQQSU010018354.1:0-10496 GCA_028627135.1 Pseudochirops cupreus
TTCCAACCCTTCCTGTCTGAGATCCCACTGCTAACTTGCCAATGTGGGCATGCACAAGGCTTTCCACTTCTGCCACAGAATGCTATGGGCTCCCACAGCACCCAGACTCCTGATGCCCTCCCATTTGGGGCTTTTTAGTCACTGTGGTTTCGGCACTTTAACATAAGCTCAGAAATCACTCCCAACTTGTTTAAAAATTGAGGATGCGGATGCCATCCAACAATGTCTCTATCTGCACATCTGTCCAAACTCAGGCTGTCAGAGTCTTCCATCACTTCTTGTTGCGACTGTCTCCCCTGGTATTGTTAGATTTTGGAAGGGGGATTTCCTCCTCCTCCAATGCTACAATTCATCTGCTCTCGTGTATATATATAGCTTCTGCTGCCCCCAGGCCATCCAATATCTCTCCCTACCGCTGAGAATGGTTATAAACATTTGTTATTCTTCTGACATCCAGGCAGCCAAAATACTTTTCTAAATGTGGCACGGTCCCTGTTGCTCGACAGCATCACTCGGCGGTGGGTAAACATGGCTTTTATTAGCCTGCGTCTCCACTCGCACAATGCATAGGACAGAGCACGCACTAGGGTGGCTGATAATTAGTCAAAAGGAGGAAGAAGCCTTTCTAGATCATCGCTTTGCTTTGTAACCTGCTCCAATCACTGGTACATATAAATATTAAATGCAAAAGGCTCCATTAAAATAACATTAAGCCTCTGATTGAGGCATCAGAAACAGGAGTTTGAAGCTGGAGCAGGGCAGCTGCCTCCATACAGCCTCAGTGGTCTTCATCCCAAGGGGTAGGCAGGGTTCTGAATGCCAGGGACCTCTGCACCACCCAGAAAGGCTAGTAGCCCAGCTGCCCTGCATTCTGGCTTTCTCCCCAGTGGTTGGACCTCACCCTTTATTTTGGGAAGGACAGACTTTCACAGGGCAGCCATCTGACAAAGACAAATGCTCCTGCAGAAGGAGGCTGGGATGCTGGAGCATCAAACGGGTCAGGGGAGCAGTGGAGAGTCTGTCACTGGCCTCCAAGGACACTAGTGGTGGCATCTGTACTTCCACTTAATACACTGCTGTGCTTTTGCCTCTTCCATAAACATACATTTGGGGTAAACATTCTTGTAATGTCAAGCAATTAAACAGTCTTCCCCAATTAACAATTTTAGGCTTCCCCAATTAACAAGGAGGGTAGCAAATTACCTGTGCATGGAAATAGCTTTTTATCCTTACTAACAAATGAATTTTTCCATCCTTCAGCAGAAAAAAGACCCCCTAGAAGCACTTAATACCTCAATTACAAAACCCACTTTATGATGGCATTTTCATAAACATTTACCAAGTATTTGAGAGTAAACAGTAACCTCAGCAAGTTTAAACTCACTTGTTTAGCTGCGGGCAGAGAGATGACTTTGCCATCCACAAGGTTGAGAAGCTCGGCCAGTGAAGGAGGTGAGATTGGACTAGGGTGAGAAAAAAGAGAAAGCAAGTGAATTTCTACATTGTCTTTGCATCTGTTTATTCCTCACCTTCCCCACTCTGTCCTCTCTCTCTCTCTCTCTCTCTCTCTCTCACACACACACACACACACACACACACACACACACACCCCTTTCCATTTTATTGGTTTCAATAACTGTATACCAGGGGTGAAAATAAATAGGCCAACTGTTCTCCCTGCGTTTTAGTAGTTTCAAATGCAAGTTTTAGTGTGTAGAGTTGGCTCTTCTTTATTTCCCTGCCTAACAATGACAGCTGTTTGCCAGAAGTTAGACCATGGATTTCTCTCTCAACAACAAAGTGCTTGATTTAATTAGGCAAAAAAAAGGGAGGGAAGTAGGTGCAAAATTCATGAACCTTTGACAAGAAAGGAAAACAGTCAGCAATTAAGTATTTTCAACTGGAGCATCAGTTTGAAAATGACTGAATAATTTAAGGGCTTGAAAATTTTGTTGACGTGGGTAGTCCCTTTACCAATGACACTACTCCATGACTGAACAGACTCTCTGTGTGAGCTGCTGGGTCCTGAGAATTCAGACCCAGACCCAGACCCAGACCTGCCTATGGGCCTAGCTGGTGATAAGCCTCTCTAATCTTAATCAGGCTGCTCTGTGGACAACAGAGGCACAGTCATCACTAGGCCCTTTCTAGCTTGGCAGAGAGGACCTTCCAGAACCTACATCAAGCGCCCAGGTCCATCTTCCAGAGACAGAGGAAGCACCAGGCTAAGCTGGAGCGGACAATCTGAAGAAACTGCAGACAACTTTTTGGAAGCATTTATAGTTAGTCAATAAGCATTAAGTGTGTACTATGTGCTACAATGTGAGGTTTTTCTCATCCTGATCTTATCTGATATAAAAACTGGGGCTATAAAGAAATTGGAAAATATTTTAGGAAAAAAAGGCTAATAATGTCAATATGCTGTATGCTTTTGGGTGGTGACATTGGATTTATTATTATCATTATTTTTAAAATGAAAAGAGGTTAAGAACGAGTATGTTTTTAAAGGGCCATTATGGACCTTACCATATCTGGGATCATTGGCTCAGTTCTAGAGCTGGAAGAGACAGACCATGGAGGTCGCCTATTTCAACTCCCTTATTTTACAGATTTGGAAAATGAGGCCTACAGAAGCCTAAGGTGACACAGTCACAATAGGCCTCAGGAAGTATTACCTAAAGGGCCAACATTATTTCTTTACTATTTCTGCCAAGGCAAATATTGTCACAATAACACTGACATATCCTCAACCAGTTTCACATTCATCTCATCAACCTTGTCATGGATCCTGAGCTTTTTAGATATTAAATATTTTTACTTCAGTAATGTGATTTGATATAAGGAATATAATGAGTTATTTTTAAAATTTTTAAACTTTTATATAAACACTTAATTTGGTTTTGTTATGGAGTTAATTATTCTGACACAGGAAGTCAAGAGAACTCAATATAGTAATACTAATAGCTCATCAATACTTCTGAAACACTCGAAAGTTTAATAAAAAGCTTCTCTCAGAATAATGCTATAGAACAGGTAGAAGGTTTATTTCTATCCACATCTGAAAGATAAGTTCACTTAAGTACAAAGTAATAAAACTGACTTCCTTATAGTCACATAGCTGAGAAGTGTCAGGGTCAAAATACAAACTTAAGTATCTGGACCTCACAGAACAAGCTTCCTTAATTCAGAAGAATACTGAAGCATGTCTGTTTGAATGAGTCAGGAGGATGAATTACCGAATATTTTTAAAAGAAATGTTGTTTTCTCAGGACCCAAGATGGTGGACTAGATGTAGGGCTTCTTAAACTTTTTCCACTTGCCACCCCTTCAACACTTTGTTTAAGAAGTGCTGGACTAGAGGAAGCCAAGTTCTCCCAACATTCCCCTCCGAACAATTGAAAAATAAAGTTTCAAATCAAATTCTGGAGCATCAGAGTCAACAACAGATCAGGGGGAGATTTTTTCCGGCTCAAGACAACTTAAGAGGTTGGGAGGCAAGGTCTGTGTCACAGAGGTGGGGACTGGACTGAAGCCCCTGTGGAAGCAATACCAGCTGTGAGCCTTGGAGCTAGTGATAGCAGCAGTGGCAGCGGGAGTGGCAGTGGCAGCAGGACCTCTCAGCTCAGACATGGTAAAGGGATTTGACAACTTGTCAGAAAACAATTACAAGGGACCTTTGTGCTAGCACTGGGGGCACGTTGGCAATTTCACTGCCTTACTCATTTATGGATCATAATTTCAGGGTGGAGAGGAGCACTTTTGGTCCCAAGGAAGCATTAGTGGTTGCAAGAGATCAGGGGCCCTTTTTGGGTAAAGACCAGAATGCAGACCAGGACAGCAATGACCACATCTCTCTCCAAATCATACCACTATGGAAGCACCAAAAACTTCCAAACCCCCAGAACTGGCTTGGAAAGCAGCAGAATGGAAACACCTGATTCTTGGAACAGTATACTTCACCCCAAGAACAGAGCCTAACTTTAACATAAAGTTCAAAGTCATGATAAAGCCTGGAAAAAAAGAGCAAACAACAACAAAAGAACTAGACCGTAAAGAGCTACTATGATGAAAAGGAAGATCAAGACAGACTGAGAAGATGACAAAAATGTCAAAACAGGTATGAGCACAACCTCAAAGAAAAAATGTAAACTGGACAGAAGCCCAAAAAGACTTACTGGAAGAGCTAAAAAAGAGTGGTAGAGGAAAAACTGGAAAAAGAATTGAGAGTGATGCAAGAAAATTGTGAAAAGACTATTAACAATTTGGTAAAAGACGCATATAAAAATACTGAAGAAAATAATGCCTTAAAAAATAGAATTGGCCAAATGGTAAAAGAGGTATAAAATTTCAATGATGAAAAGAACTCCTTGAAAAGTAGAACTGACCAAATGAAAAAAAGAGATACAAAAGATCACTTAAGAAAAGAATTCTTTAAACAATAAAACAAAATTAAAAGAATGAAAAAATAGAAAATGTGAAATAATGCATTGTGGAAAAACAAATGGTCTTGAAAACAGATCAAGGAGAGATAATCTAAGAATTACACATGATCAAAGAAAGAGCCTAGACATCATATCTTTGAGGCATTGAAAGGAAGAAGGGAAATTAGGGAGAAAGGCAGGCAATGCTTGAATCTTATTCTCAAGTGAAGTGGTTTAAAGAAGGAATATGTGTGTGTGCGCACGTGTGTATACGTACATACATATTTATTCTTCTATATACACAGACACTCAATTGGGTATAGAAATCTATCTTACCCAACAGGGAAATAGGAGGGGAAGGAGGAAAAAAGGTAGGGGTGTGTGTCTGTGTGTGTGTACACACGCACGCGTGTGTGATAAAAATCTAAGTAGTCAGAAGCAAAACAGACTTTTGCAGTGGTTCTCAACCTTCCTCATTCCGTGACCCTTTAATACTCATACGTGGGCATATCTGCATGTGGGCAGACCAGACTGGAGAGAGATAGAGGAGCAGTGTCTTGGTTCCTAAAACCATAGGAAATATGTGTTTTCCTATGGTCTTAGGCGACCCCTGTGAAAGGGTTGTTCGACCCCCAAAGGGGTCTCAACTCCCAGGTTGAGAACCGCTGCTTTAGAGGATGAAAAGAGAGAGAGATTAACAGAAGAAAATGCTGGAGGGGATGTGGACAGATAGGGACACTAATGCACTGGTGGTGGAGTTGTGAACTGGTCCAACCACTCTGGAGAATAATTTGGAACTATGCTCAAAAGATTATAAAACTGTGCGTACCCATTAACCCTGCTGGTTATGAAGTGCCTACTGTGTGAATGACTCTGCAATAAACATTGAGGTTAGGTTTATAGAAGATGAAAAAGATGAGGGTCCTTTCCCATAAGGAACCTAAAACCGACTACTAGGTCTGTATCCCACAGAGACCAAAGAAAAGGGAAAAGGACCCGTCTGCACAAAAATATTAATAGCAGCTCTTTTTGTGGTGACAAAGAATTAGAAATTAAGGAGATGCCCATCCATTAGGGAATGGCTGAACAAGTTAAGGCATATGATTATGATGGCATACTACTGTGCTTTAAGAAATAATGAGCACAATGGTTTCAGAAAAAATCTGGCAAGACTTATATGAACTGATGCAAAGTGAAGAGAGCAGAACCAGGGGAATACTGCATACAGTAACAACGATATTGTAACGATGATCAACCATGAAAGACTTAGTTACTCTAATTAGGGTAATGATCCAAGATAAATGCAAAGAACTCGTGATGAAAAATGCTATTTACTTCCAGAGAGAGAGCTCATGAACTCTGAGTAAAGACTGAAGCAGACTTTCCACTTTCTTTATTTTTCTTGCTTTTCTGTTTTTACCACATGGCTAATATGGAAATATGCTTTGCTTTATTTCACATGTATGACTGATATCATATTGCTTGTCTTCTCAATAGATGGAGAGGGGAAGAAGGGAGGGAGAGAATTTAGAACTCAAAATTTAAAAAAGAAAAGAATGTTAAAAATAAATAAAACAGTTTTTAAAAGAAATTTTTGTTTTATTATTTTAGAAAGAGAAGTAGCATGGAATGTGAGGTGGAGAGCTTGATTTGGAGACAGAAAGACTTAGGCTGATTGACAGATTAACACTTACTGACCATCTGACCGTAAGTACGTCACTCAACCTCTAACTGCTCCAGTCTCCTCTCCACCAGAGGAACTCCTCCTACTGATGATAAAATCACTAATGGACCAGAAAGTAGGCTAACCAAATGTTGCTTTCTAAAAGTTATATGGGATTTGCTCTAAACATATAAAAATTTTTTTGTAACTACCATATGCACACAAATGAGGGCTTCTAAAATATCTGAAGGTACTTAAAAATTTTATATTCTTAATTTAAACATTCTCCTTGATATCTTATTTATAATTAATTCACACGGAAAGTTGTTTCTTTAGACATAACAAGAAATACATGTCAGTTTTTGCCTCTCTCTCAGTGATCACAAGTTCCAAACTGATGGAGTCAGACTTAATGAAGTCTGACTTACTCCCATCTTCAAGTACTGTAAGGTTTTAGGATAGTGGTTAATTCCAGAGAGCTGATAAGAAGTAGGCCTCTTGTGTTTAAGCTGTTTGTTAAAGCAATTCCACATGAAAGTGAGAGCTGGAGACGTGGATGTTACTCATGTGGTGTCTGAACTTATCTATACCATGCTGACTGAATCATAGGAGGAAAAGAAGTGTGGGCCTGAAAGTTAACAAAATCGCCTTTTCATGACTTGGGCTACTTCCTCCCAAAATATAGAGGCTCTGTTTGAAAAAGCAGGCAAGGGAGGGCTGTTTTCTACAAAGGTGTAGTCATTTTCTGCATTGTCCCAAATATCAGTTGTCACTCATATATCATTATCAGTCATATATCAGTCATTATACCAAAAAATGGGCTGCTTTCCCTGCAATTTCCCCTTTGTGTTTATTCACTGATACTCTTTTCTCCTTTGGACTCCTGTATCCTGATTCTTGCCACAAATATAGAGAGCCAGGGATTGGATGGAGATGTACAAAAATATTAAATTAGGTCCAAGTCAACGTTTTTGTCTGAATGTTGGGAATTTCTCACTTCATCTGATATAAACTTCATGAAACTGAGAAAGACCATTATATGGTCCCTAAGCTAAAACTGAGATGTTGTAAAAGGGTATGGTTGATTCAATATCCAGGGCTGCAGGGTCAGGGAGGAGAGAAGTCAGGCCTAAGAAGGATTCATTTCTACCCCTTTCCAGAAAGGAGAAGGGAACAAAAAGGACTGAGTACTAGCTGGTCAACTCTAACCACCCAGTCAAGAAGCATTTATGAAGTTCCCACTGTGTGAAAGACCCTACAATAAACACTGAGGTTAGGCTTATAGAAGACGAAAAAGATGAGGGTCCTTTCCCTCAAGGAGCCTAAGACTGAAAGCGTTTTAAAGGGGAAGGGGCAAGACAAAAATACAGACATATCTCACTTAAAAGAAATCACAGTGAAAATTCTTTGATTTATTGACTTATGCTACAGGGCAGCATGGCTTGTTGACAGAACTTGGGAGTGTCCCATGCCACCATCCTGCCCTCTCTGTACTGCTGGCTGTAATACCTGACTGTGCTAATTCAACCCATGTCATGACTAAATTTAACCACAATCCCCACTCTGCACATCAAAACAATGTTTGCTGAGTCTGGCAAACATACTCTAATGTGGATGCAGCCCATTAGTTAAATAAACGAACCATTAGGTTGGGAAAATAAAGGCCATCAGAAGCACAATTTGGTAATTTGTTGATGTCAGATACTACCGTTTCCTGGACACTTAGAGTACATGTTCCATTGTCCCTAGGGTTGGGATGGCACTGCCATACTAAAGAAGGAGCTGACTTTTCTCAGTTGACCATTCTGTTGCTTATTATACCCACCATCCAAGTCCACTGCAACAGACTGTCCAGATATGAGCAGGCCAGGGTGGCTAGGAAGTACACGGTAAATTTGATGGGTGTGTTCTCATCCATGCTACTACTGAAGACTGCAACCCCATTCATCTTTTTATTTTGTGTGGTTCTTGCCATACCTATTCACAAATCTTCCCTCAACAATTCTTTTTAATATTCTGTGCATTTGAGGGATGCTCTGGGCTGCTCATGTGTTTTCTTTCCCTCCCACCTCTTCTGATCACATAGTCTTAGATTATGTTGTTTGACAACACCTGCTGCAGCTTCCTTCTACCCATTTGTCTTTCCACTGACCTTTGGGTGAAGTGGAACTTTCATTTTTCTGAGGTTATAGAGTTCATAGACATGCAGCAGCATCATGAGGAAACATCCAACATAAAGACTGGACACACTGAATAGCACACGATTCCTCAAGAAGCTGTCTAATTTTCTGTATGAAATCTAGGTCTATTTCTCTGATTCCATTCTGTGACTACTTCATTGCCCTCCTTCACAACCTGTCTCTGTAGTGGAAACAAGAGTGGAATCAGAGCTGGAGCAGCTAGGTCTGAATCACTGACTACATGTGTGTCCTTGGGAAAGAAACTCAGCCAGAGTCCTCACCTGTAGAATAAGGAGGCTATACTGTCCTCTATGGTCCTTTCTAGATCTAAATTCTAATGGTCTAGGCCATCTGTGTACTGGATGTAGAAATCTGAGCAATAAAGTATTTTTCATCCACTTGGCTTTTCTAGTGGGGGGCAGGGAAGGGAATGGGTTTGGGGTAGCACTGGTGTGGCTATGCCAGGGGTGAGGAACTTGAGGCCTCAGGGTCACATGCGGCTCTCTAGGTTCTCAAGGGTGGCCCTTTGACCGAATCCAAATTTGAATTTGTTCTATGAAGTATGGATTCAGTCAAAGGGCTGCACCTGAGGACTCAGAGGGCCTTGAGGCTACAGGTTCCCCATTCTTGGTCTATGCTTTTACAAATAAGATTCAGCACTTATATTGCATTGTAGAGTTTTCAAAGTGCTTTCCAAATCTGATCTCATCCCTGAAACAACCCTAGGAAGAGGGCTATTATCACCCTCATTTTACAGGGGAAGTAAGTGAGGCAGAGAGAGGTAAGGGGCTTGCCAGGTCACACAGCCAGACAATGTCTACAGGGCCAGGAGTTGAATTCCTGATTCCAAGTTCAGCACTCTGACGGCTGCACCACTGAGCTGCTGTCTTCTTACTTACCATTTGTTGGTCTTCCATCATTCAGCTGGGTCTGACTCTTTGTGGCTCCGTGTACTTGTCCACAGTTTTTTGGGGTCTTTTTTGCAAAGATACTGGAGTGGTTTGTCAATTTCCTTTTCCTGTGTGTCTCTATTTTGCAGACGAGGAACTGAAGCAAATAGGGGTTAAGTGACTCCCTCACAGTGAGGAAGTGTCTGAGGCTGGATTTGAACTCAGATCTTTCTGACCCCAGGCCTGGTCCTCTATCCACTGTGCCACCTGGCTGCCCCATTTTACTTAAAATACTAACAGTCAAATTCACATTTGCTGATCAAGAAGATTCCGACACAATTAACTGAGTAAACAACAACAAAGTCCTCTGTGACTCTGAGCACCCCCTATCCAACTGAAGAAGTGGAAGAGAGCTGCACACAACTGGGGCCGCTTTTTTTTATGCTTAATGAGCTATTAGGACAAACAAACAAACAATTATCACCAGTTCTCTGAACTTCTGGTGGAGCATGGGATGGGCTGGGCTGGTGCTCAGAGCAATGGGCAAACTTTAATCAATCATTCCCCCTACTTTGCTTGGTCTACTAGCCTGTCTTGGACAGACACAAGACTCCCTATTCAGCCTGCCCCCTAGAACTACCACTGTCCCTCATACGAAGCCCAAAGCTGGATTACCCACAACTCTCCATTTTCTTTGCATCTATTTAAATGGGCTACAAAGCTTTGCTGGATGAACACTGGACACCAGAGATGAGACATGCCACAAATGTACGCAGGTTCACTCTGGCTGGGTCCCTATTCTGGCAGGAATACTTAGACTTATCTGTTGAGAACCTACTGAATGTTCCTCTAGCATCTTAATGCTCTCTCCTGGGCAGGTGGTGGTGGAGTGGGTACAGCACTAGGCTTAGAGTCAGGAAGACATGAGTTCAAAGCCAGCCTCAGACACTTATTGGCTGTGTGACCCTGTACAAGTCACTTAACTGCTGCCTGCCTCAGTTTCCTCAAATGGGGATACAATAGCACCTACCACACAGTACAAAGGGGATAGTAAGAGCACTTTCCCCAAAGGGATGTTGTAAGAATCTAAGGAGATAGCATTTGTGAAGCACTTAGCACAGTCCCTGGGATGGTAGCAGGCCCTATGTAAATGCTCAGCAGCTGGGTGATATGATGAACAGAGCACTGGCTGTGACTCTAGGTGGGTCACTTAACCCTTTTTGCCTCACTTTGCTTATCTGTAAAACAAGCTGTAGAAGGAAATGACAAATCATTCCAGAATCTTTGCCAAGAAAACCTTGAATGGGGTCAGGAAGAAGTCAGAAGCTATGAAACAACAAAA
>JAQQSU010018355.1:0-10496 GCA_028627135.1 Pseudochirops cupreus
CTCTGCTTGGGCTTTTCTCTCTAAATCCACAGCTCCTCCCAGTTCAGCCCTCTCTCTTCACCTCAAAAAGTCCATCCCACAAGTGGAATTCACAAACTCTGGGTTTCAACACCCAACCCAAAAACCAAGCCAACACAGAGGGATTCCCAAATTCCATTACCATTACACTCACTAGTACCACACATTAGCAGCTCGAGTTCATTCTCATCAAAAATAGCCAAAAGGTTTGCAGGAACTAATTCATTCAGGCCTTTCAAAAAATATTCCACTTCATCTTTAAATTGAGTGGCCAGTCTACATTGGGCCAAGAAATATAAGTAAAAGGTTTTATTTGAGGTAGTGACTAGGACTTGAGCTCCCACAGTCATGAGCCCTACAACCTTATACAGCTGCCCTGATTTGTTGTATTTCAGTTGCAAAAAATCAGTTCCATTTCACTCATGTCATTGTTGAGAATGAAACAAACCTTGGATTTATAAAATTCTGGATCATCAGTTTCAAAGAACTTGTAATATTGTGAAGTCCTATGATTTGAGCCATGAAAGAATGAGTAACATGAGCTCATACCAGTTGCTTGTAAGTTCCTCCTAAAGATGATTCGTAGAGACACTTGTCTGCAAGCCTCCCTGCAAATTCATATAACTTTAGCCAGAGATGAGGAGGTCACTAAATCAAGTGAATAGCTGATTGGTAGTATCAAATAATGCTTGGCAAGTTAGCTCAAATCATTCCCAGCAAGGGCCTCCTCAATCCCGAGCTTCTTCATCCTGGAAAATTACTTCAAAATCCTTACTCCAATCTGAAATGGAGAAATTCCAAGTGGCTTTTAGAGAAAAATCCAACAGGGTGTGTCTGCTGACCTTCAGTATGACCTTCGAGTGTGGCCTTTTCATGTGCACCTGCCAAAGCTCTTACTGGAAGATGTTCACCTTGTCCTGAAAGGTCTCTGAGCCTCCTATGTTTTTATGGAGAAAATGGATAAAAGTGGCTGCTAAGATGTTCCTTTCCTTCCAGCTAAGCTCTAGAGGAGGCTGGATCCCATTATCTACCACTAGTGTAAGCAGCTTATGCACAGGGTCAGGTCCATGTTATTAAAACTTTGTCCCAGGGCATACTTTAAAAATGTAGAGGTGCCAGGGAATGATTTTCAGGTAGAATTCTTTCACTGAGAGTTGCTTTTCAGGGATCTGGCTATCAGAGAGTGAATCTTCATCCTCTTCCTCAGGTGCAGTGGAAGGACATTGTTGGGAAGAGCTCATGAGCATGGGTGGAGGGTGCCACTGTGGTGGTGGGTTGGCACAGTTGCTGACATTATAAAGATAAGCCTCAAAGTAAATACTGACCCCTTAGGTGGATACATTGCCTTCTACAATGTTCTTCTCATTCTCACTTAGGACAATTATAGCAAATTCACCATTGCTGATTGGCTGATTTTGGTATGACATGCAGGCACAGAAGCAGCCCTGGAAATGAAAGGTAAGCTTAAGGAACATCTGGAAAAATCTGTCTTTTGGATATCACAGATTCTTCAAATAAGACATTAGTACTTTCTTCTTCTGGAGGACCAAGCTCATGAATGAATATGCTGTTAATTGTGTTCATCTATCAAAGATACAGAATTGTTGGTAGGATTGTCATTCTCATCTCGAGTGAATGTCTGAAGGGTGTGCTGTTGCCCACAGGTCAGAACAAGAGTAGAGAAATGGCACACTATTTTAGTATTGGAAGGAACCACCATCCCAGCTTGAAAAATTTTGTAGTAGGGGCTGTAGGCCACACTTAATCCACTAAGTTTCATGGTGATTTCATAGTGACAGCCTTTTGAACTGTGAAGGCCACTTTTACAACATTGGAATTGGGCTCCTGAAGGACTTCTTAGGTTACTGGAATATCCACTGCCAACTCAACATGGGAGATGTGAACTCATAATACTACAGGCCAATGAGCAGGGAAGGGTTGTCTATTCTTGTAGAATAAATGCACTCAGAAGGCCATGCTATGTCACACCTTATAAGGGTCCTTTCCAATCCCAGGAGACTTTGCAGGACTGGGGGTCCAGATAATTTCCCTGCACATAGTTATAAATAGTCTGGTCCCCTTGGTGCTCCTGGTCTTCATTCTGGAGGAAGCTGACTACTCGTGTGGCAAGTTCAAAGAAGAACTTAATTGTGAAGAAGAAGGTGACCACAGACATTGTGATTCCACAAATAACCTAAAACATCAGATTCCTTTCATGAAGACAGACAGCTGAGGATCACAGCTGCAGGTTTAAAGGAAGGCCCATGTTCTGAGAGTTGAGGTAGCACTCTCATTAATTAAACCAATTTTCTCTTGTTTTCTGTTGCCTTGCTTTCCAATTTCAACATGGAGAATAAAAAGAGGGCAAGGTAAATTGGAATGGTCTGTCCATCAGACTTTTGCTGAAGTAGTTTCACAGTGATGTAGAGAGTTTGGAATTCCCAGGGAGAAAAACCAAACCTAAGATGAAGACTCTGTCTCTAGTCTTCCTCTCTTCTACAAGCCACAGTACATGCAATCAGATGTATGTGTTCCAGCTTCCCAGCCCTGAGTGGGGACTTCAGCAACACAAGGGCCCCACCCCACTGTCTTGGGGTGGTGCCAGCACCAAGTCCCCTGGAATAGCTGCCAAGCCTGCTGTAGACCTCTGTCCCCAGTCCCATTATCAGTCTGGCTTGAGAAGCTCTTCTGTTTCCCAAGGAATGGGCAGCACTTCTAGTTCCGGGGTCTCATGTTGCCAGAAGTCAGGGACAGTGACACAAAATGTGTGCCAACAGAATGGATTCAATGGAACTAAGCTGTAAGGTCTTTAAAATTTTATCACTAACAATATAGATAGAAGGAAATTACATAGACAGAGGGTTTAAATATAAGGTGAATTTGAAGGAATGACATAGAAAGAAAATTAAGGGATGAGAAAGAGGAGTATAATGTATGCAGAAGGAAGGGAGACATAGAATGGGGTATATTGACTCAAATGAAGAGGCCAGAAGACCTATTATAGAGGAGGGGAAGATGGGAGGGTAGGCAATGGGCATAACTTGAAGCTTATTCTCATCAATATTGGCCAAAGAGAGAATAATATACACAATCAGCTCAATATAGAAATCAATCTTACCTCACATGGGAGTAGAAGGGAGGAGATTAAATAAAGGGAGAGGGTGAGACTGAAAGAAGAATGGGCAAATCAGGGGAGGTGGTAGACAGAAGCAAAACAGTGGTGAGGTAGGAAAGTATGAAAAGAGAGAGAAGACAAATAGGAGGAAGAATAGGATGGAAAGAAGTACACAGGTAGTAATCAAAACTATAAATGTGAATGGTATGACCTTTCCCACAAAATGGAAGCAGCAGAGTGGATCAAAAACCAGAATCCTACAATATGTTGCAAGAAACACACTTGAAGCTGAAAGATACACAAAGCGTAAAGGTAAAGGGCTGAAGCATATCAAACTGCCTACCATGTACAGAAGAGAGGACATGAAGAAGAGAGGGAGAAACATTTGGAACTCAGAATCTTTTAAAATTAATGCTGAAATTTTTCTTGATATGTAATTGTGGGTAAAAAATAAAATACTATTCAAAGAAAAAAATCAGTGATAAATAAGTGATCAATTTTCGTCTTCCCACTATAAGTAATTAGAGGTCTTTGTAACTTATGTTGTGGAATAGACTATATGATTATGACTCTAGGGTTCAAAAGATTCCAAAGCTATATGACTACACATGTATGATCTGACACAAAGTGCTTGCCTTCTCTAGGAAGGGGGAGGGGAGTGAGAGAATTTCAAAGTCAAAATTTAAACACAAAGGGGTGTGTGTGTGTGTGTGTGTGTGTGTGTGTGTGTGTGGTGGGTGGGTGCATGTGTGTGCATGTGGGTGAGTGAATGTGTGGGTGTAATTGAGGGAAAAAGAAAGTAAAGAGGAAAAAAATTCCATAACAAATAAAAGAATCTCTTCTTTAGAAGGACAATGGAAATTGTCAGAATAAATCATATAAAAGTTCTCAGCTGGTATAGTTTAAAATGCAGCAATCACCACTCCTTCCTGAAATATTTGCATAACCTTTTGGGCTATTGTGTTCTAACCCAAATGCCTGAAGTTCTTTATTTTTATTGGTATCTATAGTAGTGGCACCTTTCATATGAAAACATCAGAATTGTAGTGAGAAGAACATTGCTTTTTACATTCCAATAGCAGCATGAAAATTAATGCGAGCCCTACACTGAAACACTCTAATGCAGCGACCATTTTTACAAAATAGAATAATTTAGCCATAGCATACAAATATAAGCTAGAAAAACTTTTAGTCATTCATCTTCCAGTCAAAATAATTAGGCCTGTCAAATTCCACAGTGCCAAAGGATTCATGTTCATAAGATTCCTTATGTCTATTTTTGAGTCTTCTGTCTGTAGTTGTCAATATAACCATGCTCATTAACATCAATGGCTGTAACAACACCATAGTTTCAGTTTAAAATTCCTCTGTGTTTCAAGAACCTCATCTTTCTGTTGCCTTGCAGTTTTTATTCTGCTCTCCAGTTAGGAAAACTATAAACATGCTGCTAACATGTTCTGAATAAAAAATAGAAGTGAAACCTTTATTATACAACAGAACCACAAAAGGGAAAGCATTGCATTTTATCATTGTAATACTGTTTCATCTAGTGTATAATTATGAATGGTTTGTCATTTAATGAAAGACTGAATCAATGCAAAAAAGGAAATTTTGTAGGCATAAATTATTTGAATTTTTCAGGTTCTTTGTCATAGCATCATTCAAGAAATATAAGAGGTAGTGGTAAAGTATTTGTAGCATAACTATGTAATCAAAGGTTTTGTTGTTGTTATTTTAAATAATATATATGGTCAATGAATACAGAGCAAGAAAATGGTCAGATGCTGCATCAGAAAGCTGGTAGGTGTCAAATATAGGATCGGATGGATTTATTTTGTGAGACTTGGTTATTCTAGTTGTTTTAATGACCAAGAAAACAACATACATTCGACAGTGATGACAACTGAACATTTAAAAATATAACAGAGAGGACAAGAAGCATACAAAAGATACATCTAGAATACAAATACTTCTGAAAGAGACAGATTTGGTTAGTCTGTTGTCAGATAAAAAACCATGAGCCAGAATCATGTAATGCTAATGGAAATTCTAAGCTGCATATTTGGAACAAGAAACCTTTGGACACTAGAGCATTATTTTAGAGCATTGTTCTGCTACTTAGTACCTTGGAGTAACTACTTTTTAGATTTTACCCTGAAACACATTTTGTTTTTGCATTTTTCTTTCTCTGGGATCTTCAATATCCTTTATAGCATTTAGTGCCTCATTCTTCCCAGTAAACATGCAAGCAAACAAACATATATGAGGGAGGGTACAGTTCAAAAAATATAGTAATAAACACTACATGGTTGACATTTACAATACTCTATTTTGCAATATTTTAAAAATAATTCACTTAACTAAGTGATGAAACATGGCCCATAACCACATCCTATCAACAATCCTTATAAAACACATACCAGATTTGTGGAGACAATCACTGAATTTTAGATTGATGTTTTATTATCTACTTAAAGTGGGGGAGTGAAAAGGAGTATCCTCAATTAATGATGACATGCTTGCAATATAAGCAGCACATTGTAGTGGATAACATGTTCGACATGAATTCAAGAAGACAGATGGAAATCTCACTTCAGTAATTAGCTGCAGAAGTAGGCAAATCATTTAACCTCTCTGGTCACAGTTTCTTTGTCTGTAAAACAGAGAAGAATCTAGATTTAATGAGGTAATGTGTGCCTAGTTTTCTGTAGATATTTGATTTATATATTCCTTAATCTTTTTGTTCCACAGAATACTTTTTTTTTTCCGCTGTTTTTACTGCAGTGGACCAGATTATAGGCATTTATTGTGTACAAAGTAAGTTTTAGAATATCAAAAGATTTCTGGAATATAAACTCTCTTTGGCTGAAAAAAATCACTAATAAATAATCATGTACATATAAATAAAATATTTCTTTATAATTACTTGGAAAAACTTCATATAAATACAACATCTTTAATAGCAAGGATTATTCTATTCTTGTATTTGATTCCCCAGAATTTAGCACTTCATCTAGCATATAGTAGTTGATTATTAATTATTGCTTTTAAAATAATTGATTCTCATACTTATTGATTCTTGGTGATTGATTTGCACAGCGATTTAAGGTTTAAAAGTAATTTTCTTCATGGCAACTCTATAAGATTAGATATGCAGGTATGAATATTACCCATTTTGCATATGAGTAAACAAGCTCAGAGAAAATTAAGAAGAAAATTAAGAAATTAAGAAAAAAAATAAGAAAAAATTAAGAAAATTTTCATAGACATTAAGTCAGTGTTGAAGTGAGAGGTGGATTTTGCATTTTGTATATATGGATTTTGATTTGGGATTTAGGGCTACTTTTACTACTCTTGATGCTTTCATCCATTACAGAAAAAGTCTCACATTACACAGTTGGTTTGCCATTAGGTTAAGGCAGAGGTTTCAAATGGCTCCTGCCAGGAAAGAACATTTTATTGTTACTACCCTTTTCCAGTCCACAGACTGCTCTTATAAGTTGTGATCCTTGGGGTCATGCATCTCTTGTTAGGCTAACATTATACCTAGTATCCAATTCAAGGCTGGGCAGGTTAATTTAGTCTTCTTTAGACTCCTAGAAGAGCAAAAGGAGCAAGGTCTATTATTTTTTTCTGCTCAGACCCCAGGTTACTTTGGTTTTTCAGCAAAACTGTTGCTTGGCAACTGTCTGCCTCATCAACTTGACCAATGCTCCATTGGGCTTGACCTCAAAGAATTTTATGACTATGATGTTTGTAATCACTGTGTATACTTGAGATTGTGAGGCTAGTAAGTATGAAATTCTTTCTTTCATTCTAGGCACTTCAGTATGGGGAATTTATCCTAAGGTAAACTGTGAGTCATGAGTGAAAGTCAGAATAATGTAGTAGACAGGTGCACAGCATTTAGGGTGAGGAAGTAACAGTTTGAATCTGGGTTCTGATACTTGCTGGCCATGAGATCTTATAAATTTCATGTCATCTTTTGTAGTCTCAGTTTCCTTACATGTAAAGTATATATGATATTGTAATCTTCATATCCCAACTCTCATAATCTTTTGGTAATGAAAATACTTTGTAAACCTTAAAGTGCTATATATATATATATATACATATATATATATATATGTGAGCTATTATTATCGTGCCCTTATGATACAAAGTGGCAAACACCCCACAGTTTTCACGTCTAGAGTCATAGATTTTTTTTTCCCATTAATTATGCTTTATCAATAGAATAAAACTATTAAATAGGTCATTAACTTACAATATAAATTATAATTAATGTTAATATAATATACAAAATAATTATACAATGTGAAAAGTATGTTAAAGAACCAAGTTTACCAAAGTACAATTTGGTATTCTTCTGGCTAAATATCAATTGTATGATCTAATCTTGATTTTAATAACTCTTGAGAAAAATAACTTGTCTTGCCTAGTGATAAAACTAGATGTCTCTAAATTCTAATGCATTTATTAGAGGTATAACATGATTTCTTTGAGCTTATCTTTCCTTTAGTTAGAGTATTGTCCCAGTTTTCCTTTTACTCACTTTGTCTATCTCTCTGTTTGCCTCTATCACCTAATATGTCATCAGACTAATATGTTTACTGGACAGTATCCTCAATAGCATTGCTTTTGTGTGCATCATAACTGAAATATGTAATAGTTTATTTATGTCCATCACACTATTCTCCATTGATCTCTGAGCATACAACTTCAATTTTTCAGGGCTGTGTTCTAAGATTTGCAATGATAAAGTATTACATGGACAAAATTAATGTTAACAATTTTTTTCTTTTTCTCTTTATTCTATGTGTATATATACTAGCATGTATAGCTCAGGTTCATGTAAAGAACAGTATAATTTGCCAAAGTCTTGTCATCCCATACTGTTTCATCTGTTATATTTTAGACTCAGTTCCTTATCTTTCTATATAATGCCAGTTTAAAACATACACACACACACACACACACATATACACTGTGTATGTACATATATGTGTATGTATAAAAATACAATGGACTGGAAAATACAACCTCATGTCATAATATGATTACTATACTATTTTCATCCCTTTGTTTATTTCACATATGACTTATTAAGCCGGTCTATTTGGTAAAATCATGGTTTTCCTAAGAAGGCTTTATTATATTCTGGTACTTAATACAATAACTCCAATTCCTTCTGAAACAAAATCATATAGTATATTTCATTAATAAAGTGCTCCTCTATTTTGTCTCTAAAGCGAACATCATGCAAAATGGTGGCAAGCACCCATTGTGTATCTATGTCTCCATGACTCTGGTATTGTCTTATATTAAGTTCATTGAATAAAGCTATCTCTATGATTAAATTTATCAAGGAATCTTTTATAACTTGACAAAAGATTTGAAACTACCTTTAAAACAAATATTTCTTGCTCAAGTAGTTATCAATGTTCCATTTTGCTGTATACTGGGCAATTTACTATTTTGAATAAATATACAGAATCTTTTGTTCTCTGTGTGTTTCAACCAATCACATAAGTAGTGCAAGGCATGTTCTGATATAGAAAAAATTTGGTTAAAACTTTCTTGTGTCATCTCATATTTTTTGTCAGGAGTACCCTGGATACACATTCTCATAAATACCTTATAAACGAGCTTATAAAAGTCAATACTTCACTGAACTGTAGAATGGAAAAGTCTGAGAAATGGAAGGAACATCAGAAGTTGTTTACTTCAAACCATACATGAATGGGAATCCTTTCTATATCATAGTAATCAATGGCTGTCCAGACTTTTAATGAAGACCTCAAGTGCAAAACAATTTAATATCACTCAAAGCACTCTATGCCACTGTATGGACCACTCTAATTTTTAAGTGTTTTCTTCCATGAATATAAAAAAAAAATGATCTGTTGCATATTTTACCTGTTACTCCCATTTCATCCTTTTGGAGCCAAGGCTAATAAAATTTCCTGGTGATATTTCTCCAAACACTTGAAGATAGCTATCATTGCCTGCTGACTCCCCATTATTTTCTTCTTTAGGCTAAATACCCCCAGTTCCTTTAAATAAACTTCATTTTTCTTCACTATTCTTATTATAATAATTGTAATCCTCTTGATACTGGTCTTATGGTCAGACTAGTGAAAAGAATGGTGGGGATATCATAACACTAACATCTGAATAAATTCATCCCAGATGTGCTTTAGTTTTCTAAACTATCATTCACATTGTTTCTTACTGAGCTTTCAGTGCACTAAAATGCCCAAATTCATTTTTTTTTAGATAAACTGCTATTATGTCACTGTTTGGTTTCCTTGCTCCTCTTTAAATCTCAATTAAAGTCTTACTTTCAGCAGGAAGCCTTTCCCAGTGTTCCTCAACCTTAGCATCTTGCCCCAGGGATTATCTCAATTTATCCTTTATGTATCTTACATGTACATTTGTTGTATGTAGTTTTCTTCATTAAACTTTGAACTTCTTTTGATTTGGTGGTTGTTGTAGGGTTTTTTCCCCTTTTCTTTTTTATCCCTAACCCTTAGCACAGTCTCTGGCATATAGTAGGGTCTTACTATGCTTGTTGATTGACCTGCTTGTTGATTGAAAATAAACTGGGTGGGGGAAGGGGGAAGTCTCCCAGTGTAGCCCCTGATAATCATTAGGGTTTTTCGAGTGCCATATTAACTCACAATGGTCTTTTAATCCACTAAAATTCCCATTTTTTCCTACACAGACTTTTTATTTATCCCCATTTTCACTATCCCACATTTTTAAAGTTGATTTTTGAACTAAAGTGCAGAACTTTCTACTTTCATTGTTAATTTTCATCTTATTCAATTTGGTCTATGATTCTAGCCTGCCATAGTCTTTTTGAAATTTGTTTCTATTTTCTACAACCCTAACTATGCTCCTCAGCTTCATGCCATCTACAATTTGAAAAATATGCCATTTATGCTTTCAATTGACTTATATTAGATTAAGACAAGTTGTTTGAAAGTCAATTCTGAAAAGAGAGACATTTTTTATTACTTTTTAAATGTTCTTAAAGTAAGTAAACTATTATCTCACAATATAGATATGTAATACATAAGTAGAGATACACAGTTAGAGAAGATTATTTTCGGAAATTACTTAAATAAATTAGATACATTTAAGTATAGCATTCTGAATTACTTTCATGTCAGGGTAGTTATTTTAAGAATTTAATAAAGTCATTGTAGGATTACTAATTAGTTGAGAAATGAGGAGAATTGAGGAAAGTCTCCAAAGATTAGAAAAGAGAAAATATGGAGCATACCTCAAAATGGGGCAAAAGGACAATATGAAAACCTGAAAACATTTGAACATATCATGAAAAAAATGATTTGCA
>JAQQSU010018356.1:0-10496 GCA_028627135.1 Pseudochirops cupreus
GAGAAGTGGTGAAGAGTTTGAGATGTGCTGGACCCTGTGAACTGCAATGTGTGCCAGGGACTGCCCTGAGGACTGGACAAGGACCTGGGAGCTGTCTGCTTCTGAGGACTGGACAAGGACCTGGGAGCTGTCTGCTTCTGAATCCAGGTGACTGTTTGGTGGATTCAGGAGGGAACTGGGACCATGGAAGGGGATCCAGGGAATCAGAGAGACCACCCAGAGTCAAGATGAAGGAAAAAGGCCTCCCCTTGGATGAAATTGAGGTTTGCTGGACACTGAGGGGTGGAGGGTTTGTGTGGTTTTCTAATGACTGTATTTGCGATTAATAATATTTAGTAATTGTGAATCTAAAATAGTGACTGATTAAGTTAATGCTTGCCCCATGAGTGGAAGTTTGATTATTCTATTGTGAATTGATTGAATGCTTTGTTCTAAATATTGCAGCCACTGTTGTAAAACTATGTGGCCATTTTCTGTGATAAGATGTAATGTTGTGAATATTATATTGTGATATACTGTGAATGTTTGCCTTGATTTGTAATGAAATAAACAGAGCGTTCACTATATTGTATAATCCAAACCCTAAAAGCTGTTCATAGTAGCATTCTTTTGGGAATCTGCTGGTGCATGGTGTTACATCTCCTTGCACCTCAATTTCCTCATCTGTAAAATGGGATTTGGACTTCTGATCCCTAGTTTCCCACCCAACTTGAGTTCTAGGATTCTTTAAATTTCAAAAGCAATGTCTTTGCCAAGGACATTAAGGCATGGGGGCTAAAAATGGGAATGAACAGTGGATTCCAGGTGTAGTCAGGGTATCTGGTTGGCTGCAGGGGAGGATTCTTTTTATTTTCAGAACTTATTTATTTATTTTTGTTTTTCAATATTCATTTCCACAAGATTTTGAGTTCTAAATTTTCTCCCCATCTCTCCCCTACCCCCAGCCCAAGATGGTAAGCATACTGATTGCTCCTTTCCCGAGTCTGCCCTCTCATATGCTCCCCCCCCACCATCCCTCTCCTTACCTCCTTCCCCCTTACTTTCTTGTAGGGCAAGATGGATTTCTATACCCCATTGCCCGTGCATTTTATTTCCCGGTTACTTGTAACATCATTTTTTTAACGTTTGTTTTTAAAACTTTGAGTTCTAGATTCTTGCCTTCTCCTTATCCACCCCCACTGGGAAGACAAGCAATTCAATGTAGGTTATACATGTGTAGTTATACAAAAAATTTCCATAGTGATCATGTTGTGAAAGACTAACTATATTTCTTTCCATCCTATCGCCCCTCCCATTTATTCTATTTTCTCCATTGACCCTGTCTCTTTTCAAAAGTGTTTGCTTCTGACTACCCCCTCCCCCAATCTGCCTTTCCTTCTACCATCCCCTCTCTTATCCCCTTCTCCTCTACTTTCCTGTAGAGTAAGATACCCAGTTGAGTGTGTATGTTATTCCCTCCTTAAGACAAATCTAATGAGAGTAAGGTTGACTTATTCCCCTTGACCTGCTCTTCCAGAGGGGAGGATTCTTGAAGAACAGTGAATGATGAAGTGAGAAGCCAACTTTACCAATGACTCAGTAAAGAAATCTCTACTTTGTTTTATAAAGGAAATAGCCATGAGCCCCTGAATTACATTTTTGCTTTATCATCAACTGTACTTTATATCACACCTGATGTCCAGGAATAAGCCAATTGATCTATGTTCTGAAGTCATTTATTCATTAGAAGTTGTGTCATTGAGGGAACCCAAGTCCACTGACTTCCAAGTCCAGTGGACTCTGTACTGGTTATGTTTTTGTTCATAACTGATTTCTTAATGAAGGCTATTTGATGGCGTAGCAGGTAGAACACAGGAAGACCTGAGTTCATATTGGCCTCAGACACCCATGAGCTGGGTGGTCCTGGGCAAGTCACACTATTTTTGCCTCAGTTTCCTCATTTGTAAATTGAGGATAATAATAAACTACCTCCCAGAGTTGTGCGGGTCAAATAAAAAACAGTTGTGAATTGCTTCACAATGCCTCGCGCAAAGTAAGTGCTATGCGTAAATATTAGCTATTATTATCCATCCCCATTTGCTGAATAGTTAAATTGAAAATTCAACTCAATTCCAAAAGTACTTAATAAGTACTGGGCACTATGTCACATGCTGAGGATACAAGGACAACAACCACAAAAAGATACAATCCCTGCCCTCACGGAGCTTACATTCTACTGAGGGGATACATACTGCACACAATTAATTAAATCTGACATAATTTGAGGAGGATGAGAGTATTTAACAGCTGGGAGGAAGAATCCGGCAAGGCCACAAGGAGAAGCTGGCAGCCTTGAGGGAAGAGAAAGATTCTTGCAATAGGAAATGAAGAAAGAGCAGATGTATGGCCTGGATGTATGTGCTTCGATGGAAGACAGAATGTTGAGTCCAGGGAGCAGGTATTGATCCAGTCTAACTGAAATGTAGCATTTGTGAAGGGGATGGATGTAGAAGAAAGCTGAAAACATGGATTGCTTGCTATCCTTCGTTCTCAAAGAACTCACTATGTAGGAGTCAAGGGACAGTGTATCTAACTGCTGCTGATCAGACCAATTTAGACTCAGAAGGCTCTACCACAGGTTGGGCACAAATAGTCTGTATGATCATTTGAGATGGAAATGTCTAAATTTGCATATCTCACATTTCTTTTGAGCTACTGCAAATCTGCTTCACTCATAGAGCACAGAGCTGCCTTTTATGTGGATACATTAGGCTCCAGAGGAGAAAGTGAGGCTGGTGACTTTGCACAGCCTTCCCTTGCTTAAATCCAGTTCACTTGCAAGTCAACAACCATGCTTAGGAGTCCTTTGCCAGTGTCCCCTATGTCACTCAATAGATTCCAAAGCTCTTCAGAGAGTCCTCAAGAGTGTCCTTGTATTGCTTCTTCTGACCTCTGTGTGAGTGCTTGCCTTGTGGGAGTTCTCCATAAAATAGTCTTTTAGGCAAATATATGTTTGGCATTCAAACATGGCAAGCCCGTTGGAGTTGTGCTGTCTGCAGTAGAATTTGAATGCTTGGCAGTTTAGTTCAAGGAAGGACCTCAGTGTCTGGTACCTTAGCCTGCCAGGTGATCTTCAGAATCTTCCCCAGACAATTCAGATGGAAGTGATTCAGTTTTCTAGCATGGCATTGGTATACTGTCCAGGTTTCACAAGCATATACCAATGAGGTCAGCACAATGGCTCTGTAGACCTCCAGATTAGCAGGCAATCTAATACTGTTTCTCTCCCACACCTTCCTTCAGAGCCTCCCAAATGCTGAGCTGACTCTGGCAAGGCACGAGTCAACTTCATCATCTATGTGTACATCTCTGGCAAGTATATAAGTGAACTTAGCCACAACATTCAAAACTTGTCCATTTGCTGTAACTGATGGTTCTATGTATGGGTTGGTATAGTGCTGGCTAATGGAGAACCTATGCTTTTTTGGTCAAAATGAGCACAAGCAGCAGAGAACCGATCTATACTTTGTTGCATGACAGCTGCAGAGGCAGCCTTGAGTGCATAATCAGTAAACATAGATAAGAATCAGATTGTGGAACACCTTAAAAGTCAGGCTAAGGAGTTGGTTTTTCAATCCTAGGGGGGAAAGATACTTTATTCCCTAAGGATTTCAAAATAATTTTGTCATGATAGTATCAGTCAACAAGCATTACTTATTAAGTCTTTTTTCACACACCAGTTGAAGATACCAAAGAAGGTAAAAACATGTTCCCTTCCCTCAAGGAGCTTACATTCTAATGGGTGAGACAACATACAAAAAGATGTATATAAGTTATATACAGTGAAAATGAAAAATAATTTCTAAGAAGGTGCCAGGAGGGGAGGGGGCACCCAAGAGGAAGATGGGGACAGGGAAAGGGTCTCCTGAAGAAGGGAAGACTTGAGTTGAGTCTTGAAGGAAGCCAGGAGGTAGAGTTGAAGAGCAGGAGCATTCCAGCTCTATAGCAGACTGCCACTCTCATTATAAAACCTTCAGCATCTCCCTGTTGTTAAGGTTCCACTCCCTACCCCAAGAATTAGTGCTTTCTTTCTCCCTCAAAGTCACTTTTGTCTGGATATGATTTCCTCACACACAATTTTGGATATTGTAATTAGCCAACTGGGTGATGCAGTGATAATATGCTGGGCTTGGATCCAGAAAGATCTGAGTTTGAATGCTGGTCCCAGTCACCGAGTTGTATGACCTTGGACAATTCACTCAACTTGTCTCAGCCTCAGTTTCCTTATCTATAAAATGAGTGGGCTGGTTTAATGGCCTCTAACTAGGTTTCCTGCCAGCTCTAAATCTAAATGCTGTGCAAATGCACTGCTTGGATAGGCTTATGATCAGAGTGTTTCTTGCCTTCAGGAAAGCAAGTCTAACAAAGTCTCAGAGCACTGGGCTGAACTTTGGGATGCCTTCTGATACCCTTTCCTGCTTCACTTCCTAACCCTCATCTCTTTCTACTCTCAACACACAGATATGATCACCAAGCCCAGGTAACTCCTCCCACCCGCACTATCACCAGTGGCTGCTGCCAGGACTCCAGGTAACTCCAGCCCTACACTGAGGGTCCAGTGATTCAGTGCCCTTCTCAAATGCTGAAAGCCAGAAGGGAGATGACATTAGTACACAGTCCCTCCTGCTCACAGATCCATTTCTGAGCCATCAAAGTCCATAACAAGATAGCAGATCCTTTTATGAGCCAGAATCCTATAAACACTGAGTTTATGGTGCCATTCACCCTATAACTTAGCTGTTATTTCCCTCCTGGATATCCACTGAGTGGTAGCCTGACAATTCTCAAGGCTATCATAAAAGCAGTGGGTGGAATTCATGAGAGAATTCTGACTTTTGAAGGACATATTATAGTATTTTCTGGATCTTTCTCCTCCCTATCTAGGTGGGTAGATGATGCTGTCTTTGACCAAAGCTAATCTTTTCACAAATGTCCATATCTGCATGTTATTTATAAGCAAAGACTTTCGGAGAGTTGACCCTTTTCTGTTTCTCAGTGTGCTTGGTTTCAGGGATGTAACATACTTTGGAGAGAAAAGATATTTTTTATCTTCATTGTTGCTGTTCAGTGGAGAGGGCTCCTTTCTACTTCTGAGTCTTTGTTCATACCTGAATTGCCCCCTCTCCTTCCTGTCTATCAGTCACAGAGTCACAAAATCAGAATTGGAAAGGCTGTTAGAGACCAGCTAATGCAATCATATCTGAAAAAAGGATCCTTATCACAATATGTCTGACAAGTGGCCATCCAAGTCTTGACCAAAGACCATTAGGAGAACCTCCTACTTTCTAGAGAAGGAAGGAAAGAAGGAAGGGAGGAAGGGAGGGAGATGGGAGATAAGGAGGGAGAGAGGGAAGGAGGGAGGAAGGAAAGAAGAAAGGAAGTAAGGTAAAAAGGAAAGAAGGAGAGAAGGAGGGAAGAAGGAAACAAGCATTTATTACATGTCTATTATGTATGCTAAGCACTTTACAAATATTGGATTTGATTTTCACCATAACCCTGAGAGGTAGGTGCTATTATTATCCCCATATTATACTTAGTGAAACTGAGGTATTAATTGACTTGCTGAGGGTCATACTTAGGCCCCTGGCCACAAGTAAATGTCTGAGGCAGGATATGTACTCAGATCTTCTTGCTTTCAGACCAAGCTCCAAGGGAGCCCTTTCCACTTTGGGATATTTCTATTGCTAGGAAGTTTTTATGTCATTGTGGAACCTCCTCCCATTGCTTCTAATCCTTAACCCAAACAGCATGAATCAAATCCCTATTCCATATGATAACTTAGGAATTTAGGAAGACAGATGTGATGTCCCCAAGCCTGCTTTTCTCCCACATTTGTTTAACCAGTTCTCACATGGCATGATCTCAAGGTCCCTCACCATCCTGTTGACCCTGCTTTGGACAGTTCTCCAGCTTATGAATGTCATTCCTAAAATGTGGTGTCCAAAGATGGAGGCAATGAGGAAGACGTGTTCTGACCAGTATAGAGTACATTAAGACCATTACTTCTCTCATTATGGACAATATACCTGACTTCATGAAGCCTGAGTCTGCGATAGTTGTTTTTTTTTTTACTACCCTATCACACTGTTCACTCACACTAAGTGTGCAGTTCACTAAAACTCCTTTATTTTTTTTTTATGAAATACTATTCAGTCCTCTCTCCCCACCTTATATTTGTGATTTTGATTTTTTTTAGACCCAAGTATGACTTTACATTTATCCTTCTTAAGTGTGATATTATTAGATTTGTCCCAGTGTTAAGATTATTTTGGATCCATCAACTAATCTATGTATGTCTTGCTTTCAAGGTTCTCCATCATCTTGGTGAATGTTCTCTAGTTCTCTTAAAATAGTTCTTAGACCTATTTCAAGGAAGCCCCAACCATGTTTCACTTGACTTCCTCCTCCCCCTCCACATTCTCCAGTCTTCTTGTCAACCTCCTCAACATCTACACCAAAGACTATTCCCTAGAACTTCTACCCTGGAGCCCCACTCACCTGATCAGTGACTGCCTCTTCTGGATTGCTACAGCAAGAAAAACCCAGTCATGCTTCATTTCACTCCCTGTTCACCAATTGCCTCTTCCACAGCCTCGTTGTCAGTCACTTTGCCCCCATATTTACTCTTCCCTTTGTCTCCCCCCTCCAAGTCTTACAGAGTCATTACAAACCATGAGTAAATCAGTTCTGTCATTGTTCCCTGATTGGGTATGTCTTTCTTCTGGGTCTCAGTCACTATCCCTGTAAATTTCGGAACCAAACTTCCACTCCTTGGCAACCATTCTGCTATATATGCTATTTCCCCTATTGAAATGCAAGTTCCTTGAGGGCAGAGGCTGTCTTTATTTTTTTTTAATTTGTATCCCCAATATTTGGCATATATGGTTATCCCTTCCATATCATGACTTTCCCTCATCATGGTTTAAATATATCATGGATTGGCATAAGAAATTAAATGGGAATTTAGGGAAAGTATTGTGGAAGCCATAGATGACATGTAAAGGTCAGCATATGACACAGAAAAAGTTAAGAAAGCCAGAAAGGCATAAGATATATGTATAGCATTATATAACATCAATGCAAATTTTACAATAAGGTACCGTAAACACCCCATAATAGGAAAAGAAAAAATACAACCTTCTTCTCTGGTACAAAGGGTGTGTCAAAAAATTTTATCCAGATTTTTCAGATTGTAGGGGCACTACACCCCTAACTCCTGCAATGTGGAAGGGATAACTGTAGTGGGCACTTAATAAATGTCTTCAGATTCATTCGTTCATATATTCAAAACAACACAGTCCTCCAGATGTGTTCTGACCACGGCAGACAGCAGTGGGACTGCACATGCTTCATTCAAACACGTACTCCCAGACTTGTTTTAGATGAACTACTGTCTAGACAAGCCTTCCTCATTTTAAATTTATGAAGCTGGCTTTTTGAATCCATTTGAGTTACACCTGTACTCATCCAATTTGTCTTATGCCAGAATATTCAAATCTATCTATGATTTCATCAATGAAGATATTTCTTCCAATGATCTCTCACAACTCATCTATGCCTGCCCATCCTGTGCAGTTATTTTTCATATCCTTCTAGAAGTCTGTTATGGAGGGTCCATCCAATCTGCTGGAGGTCTTCTTTGCTTCCTCTTGGTATTGTGATGATTCTTGTAGAACACACTGAACACTCATCAGTTACATCAGCGGTTCTCCACTTGTCGGTTATGTTCAATTTAAATACTTCCTGCATGTCAGATATTTACATTACGATTCATAACAGTAGCAAAATCACAGTTATGAAGTAGCAACGAAAAAAATTTTATGGTTGGGGGTCACCACAACATGAGGAACAGTATTAAAAGGTCACGGCATTAGGAAGGTTGAGAACCACTGAGTTACATCCTTTCTTTCAATTCTCTCTCCTTCTCTCTCTCTCATCTCTCTCCCTCTCCGTCTCTGTCTCGCTCTCTGTCTGTCTCTCTGTATCCCTCTCTCTGTGTCTCTGTCTCTCTGTCTCTGTCCCTCTGTCTCTGTCTCTGTCTCTCTATGTCTGTCTGTCTGTCTGTCTGTCTCTCCCTTTCTCGCCTCTCTCCCCCTGTTTCTCCCTCTCTCCTCTCAGTAAAATCCTTTTCTCTGGCTTTTATTCATCATACTTTCTTTGTTATGTGTTGCACCCTGTTCATGCCCATCCTGTGCCTTTTCATTGACTGCCTAGTGATACTAACTTCTAATTAAGCAGAATCTGCAGTGTTTGGGGATACTTCGTTGTTGTTGTTGTCATTGTCATCGTTGTTCAGTTCTTTCCCTCCTGTCCAACTCTTCATGACCCCCTTTGGGATGTTCTTGGGAAAGATACTGAAGTGGTTTGTTTCCTTCTTTAGTTCATTTTACAGATGAAGAAACGGAGGCAAACAGGGTAAAGTGATTTGCCCAGGGTCACCCAGCTGTACAACACTGGTAGAATGTTGACATTTTTAAAAAATAGATCTTTTTTGTCTAGAAGAAGTATGGAGTCATTAAGAAAGTTCTGCAGCTTCCCAAAGGCAATTCAACTTTGTCTCCTCTTCCTGTTTAAATTCTGGGCTCAACTCATCATCCATTTTCAATGTCTGTTTAAGACATGATGTATGCTCTCTATATGTGATCTATTTAGTGGAATGTCTGTCTGGCATTCTTCATCTGCTTGGTTTTTTTCTTCATGAATAGTTCAACTCTTGAGTGATTGTGGATCTCAGGATGAGATCATCCCAGGGTGTTCTATGATGTTCCCAGGATTGAGACAACCAACACAATGTCATTCACAAGTAGAAGTGTCCGGAAGAACTCACTGTCTATAAGCTGCACCTCTTCGACTTGGGCTCTCTACTGGCATGATGGTAGCAAATATCCTTGGTGAGCACATGCCTCTCTGTTTTGTGCCTGGCTGATATTCATGATCAAATAAGATTATCTTTATTTTTCTTCTTTTTAATGTGTCTTGCATAAATCTTGAAATATTCATGGGTTTTCATCTATTGATTCAAATACTTTTCTATAGTCAGCAAATGATAAGCATAAGGGGATCTTATAAGCAGTCAAATGTGTAACAGCAAACAGAGTGTACTTGGGAAAGCCTGCCTGTTCCCTACCATTATCTTCATCAAGGATGCCCCCAGTGGGAGTGTGGGTTAGTCTCATAAAAACTGTGTTGATGTGATTAGTAGGCATATGTCACTGGCTAATGATGTTCTCTCAATGAGGATTGTGATTTTCCTCACAACTTTGGTGCCTTATCTCCTTCAAATGTCTTGTAAATTGAGCCATCAGCGTTCTCATAATGGGTTGTGTCCAACACAAATCTCCTCTGTGTACTCAGCTACTTTTCCCATCTTTATTTTCTTGCCTTTTGCATTTAACTCTTTGACATCATTTAGCTTTTACAAAGGTAAGCAACAATAGGAGTATAAACTTTCCCCCCAATACCTTGGGGTGACACTTTCTTCAATCCCATCTAATCTCTGGTGAGAGGAGGCTTTGGTTTAGCACAGTTTCTACATAGCATTGATCCCACCAAATTCAAGTTCAAATCTGGCATTGCTGTGCATTGAATCCTCATCTCAGCTACTTCTGGCTTCATTCCTTACTCCTTGGAGGCATCACTGTTGGGCTAGTTGCAAAATTCAGCATAGACTTGACTCCTAGGCTCCTGGTCACCTGAACTCTTAAATGACTGCATTTGAAACTCACAAGTTGGTAGCTTCCAAATTAAAACAACAACAACAACAACAAGCTATTATGTTTAACATGTATTTCTCCTTTCACTGACTTCTCCTGTTCTATTTAGGTGGTCTCTCCTATTAAGGATGTAAGTTCCTTGAGAGCAGAGATCATCTCACTCTTGCATTTCTGTCTTGCTTTGTCTGTTATATTTTACCTTTCCCTTCCCCATTCCTGGGGTTCTGTTGTACCCCTAGGCGATTAGGGAGTCTCTTCTTTGTCAATGATTCACACCCCCCCATTGATTGTGTTTCTTAATTTTAGAGACCCAACTACTAGTTCTCCAGTTCCATTTAACCAGTTAAATTGATGGCTAAGCACTTAGATTAGTTTTTCCAAAGAGAGGCCAATGTAGAATGTCTCCTGGAAGCAGATGACCAGCATGTTTCATATAGGTGATGCCATCTTAGCTTCTCTGAGAATGTCCTAAAACCCTCTGACATTCATACCCCCTGGAACTTAGCACACTGCTTGGTACATTGTTGTTGTTGTTCTGTCAATTGAGTCAAATCCCACTCTTTGTGATCTCATGGATCATAATGTCTATGGATTTTTCTTGGCAAAGATTCTGGAGTGGTTTACCATTTCCTTCTCCAAGGTTAGTAAGTGGTTAATAGGAGTACAAATATGCCTTCTCTTCCCCCCCCACCCCCCCTGACATCTTAAGATAATGCTGTCTTCAATTCTACCTCAGTCTCTGAT
>JAQQSU010018357.1:0-10496 GCA_028627135.1 Pseudochirops cupreus
GGGGTGATGGATAGGGGAAAGATGGGGAGAAAATTTGTAACTCAAAATCTTGTGGAAATGAATGATGTAAACTAAAAATGAACAAAAGTAAATTATAAAAAAAAGAACACCTTAATTCAAATCTGGCCTCCGACATTTACTGATTGTGTGACCCAGAGCAAGTCACAACCCCTGTTTGCCACAGTTTCCTCAACTGTAAAATTGGGATAATAACAATACCTACCTTGGAGGACTGTTGTGAAAATCAAATGAGATTTTTAAAAAATCTGTTTAAAAAAAAAAAAAGAAAACAACTAGTGTTTAGTACAGTGCTTGTTTCCTAGTAGGTATTATATAAATGAAGAGGATTAGTAGGAAAGAAACCAAAGGTAGTTAGAAGCTAGATCGTTGAAGCTTTAAATCTTTGACTGAGAATTTTATATTTTGTCTTAGAGGTGATAGGGAATCACTGAAGCTTTTGGTAGCCATGTGCAAAAAAACCTTGAAGAGCAAAGAGGTTGAATGCAATTATGCCAGTTAGCAGGTGCAAAGCAATGGACACTTAAGGTAATGGACATGTGAGAATGGGACTGGACATGATAGATGTTGAGTAGAATCAACACAACTCAACAACTGACTCGATATGGAGGTGAAGGAGATGTTTCTGATTAGGCAAATTTGGGTGACATAAAGATGGATGGCTCTAGAAAAAAAGTGAGAAAGGGTGGGGAGTTACATTGTAGACATAATGAAGTTGAAATGCTGCTTTGACATTTGGGGAGAATAGCTGGTGATGCAGAATCAGAGTTTAGGGAGATGTTAGGACTCTGTGTGTAAATATATGTATGTTATACACACCCCATGCATGTACATACACACACATGTATGTATATACACACATACATACATGTATATGTATATATATACATACATCATTATATCCTTATCTGTATCTGTCTTTCTGTGTGTGTGTGATTGTGTGTAGACATAATATACTTGTTTGTAAAAGAGCTGGTATGATCACCATGAGAAATAAAGAAGAGAAGAGCCTACAGGACAGAGCTTCAGGTCATACATGTAATTATTAGGTAAGAAGTGGGTGATAAACCAGAAAGAGACAGACAGACAGAGGGAAAAATGAGTAATGTACTGCACTTCAAGGAGTATCTAGAAGAAAGTGGTGGTTGATAGTGTCAAAAACTGCAAAGAGGTTGGATAGTGAGAGGTCATTAGATATATAAATTGAGAACACTGATTACCTTGGAGAGGCCAGGGAGGAAGACAGGAAAGAAAATGGGAAGGCAGGAAAGAACAAAGGAAGGAAGGAAGGAAGGAAGCTTGGCTGTGACATGGAGAAGAGTAAAGAATTATTGTTGGGGTGAGGCTGAGAGAATGAAGCAGAAATTTTTTTTGTTTTGTTTTGTTTTGTTTTAAGATAAAAAACCAACCAAACAAAACTTGAGTGTGCTTACAGTATCAGTAGAAGCCAGTGAATAAGGAGAGATGGAAGGTGTAAAAGAGAGGGAATGCTACAGGGAGAATGATCCCAGAGAAGACAGGAAGGGACAGGATTAAAGAGCAAAAGTAGAGGACTTGACCTTGGAAAGGAGTAGGGCCATTTAACTTAAAAATCTTTCAGGCTTTTTGGTATGTCAGTATTAATATGATTTTTTAAATGACTGAACGAAAAATTTAAAAGCTTTGTTCCTATTGATAGACAATATCATATCATGGGAAAAGCAATAGTGGTGGAGTCAGAGTATCTCTAAGATCACGTTCTGGCACTGTTACTTATTTGTGTGACCTGGAGTAAGCTACTTAACCTATGTGGTGCTCAATTTCCTCTTCTTTAAAATGAATGGGTTCCAATACAGCAGCGGTTCTCAACCTGTGGGCCATGACCCTTTTGGGGGTCAAAAGACACTTTCACAAGGGTCGCCGAAGACCATCGGAAAACACATATTTCTGATGGTCTTAGGAATTGAGACATCACTCCTCTGTCTCCAGGTGGGTCTGCCCACATGCAGATATACCCACATATGAGTATTAAAGGGTTGCGGCATTAGGAAGGTTGAGAACCACTGCAATAAAGAATTTCTAAGGTTCCTTCTAATTCTAAGTAACATGTTTTTTTCTTAAATTTTAAATTAATTGACTCATAGAAACACAGAATTTGAAAGTTGGAAGGGCCTTTCCAACCCATGCCCTAAAAGAATCCCCACTAGAAGATACTTGATAAGTGATCATCCAACCTCATCTTGAAGACTTCCAGGGGGCAGGAACCCACCCCTCATGAGGTTATCCATTCTTCCTTTCGATAGTTCTAATTGTTAGGAAGTTTTTTCCTGACATAAAACCTAAATTTACCCTTTTGCCACTCCCAACTATCCTTCCTGGTTCTGCCCTGTGAAGCCAATGATTCCTTTTTCGCATGATAGCTCCTCAGATACTTGAACGTACCTATCATGTTCACCTTAATCTTCTCTTCTCCATGGTAAACATTTTCAATGTCTTCAAATGATCCTCATATGACAGAGTTTTCACCAATCCGATTTTCTCTCTTCTGATATTTTTTAGTTTACCAATGTTCATCTCAAACTATGGTTTCAAGAATTGAATACAATATTCTAAGTGATGTCTGATTGGGATAAGGTACAGTAGGTTATCATCTCCCTATTCCTCTCAATCATATCCCTCTTAATATAACCCAAGGTGATATCATTTGACTACCACATCATACAGCTACCTTAGATAGAGCTTGTAGTTCACTAATTACTACAGATGTATTTGCAGAACAGCTATTATCTATCCATGCCACTCTCATCTTATATTTGTGAAATGGTCTTTTTGGTACTCAAGTTTAAGACATTACTTCTACCTCTATTTAGTCAGTCAATCAGCAAACATTAATCAAGTACTTACTACATGCCAGGAGCTATGCTAAGTGCAAGGGATACAAAGAGAAAAAAACATGTGTAAGATATATACAAAGCAAGTGGGAGGTAATCTCAGAGGGAAAGCACGATTGAGTTTTATTTAATTAGATTCAGCCCAATGCTCTATCCTGTCAAGCAAGTTTTGGAGCCTGATTCTATTGTCAAGTATGTTAGGAATCCCTCCCAACCTCATAGGATCTGCAGATTGGATGGTTATGCTATTTATACTTTTTTTCAAGTCACTGATACAAATGTTAAGCAGCATGGATTGGCAGGGGTCATCCTTCCACACTGGCATTGAACCATTAATAACTATTTTTTTGAGTCTAGTCATCTAACCATCTAACCATATAATCTAGTTAACATCTCTCCAGCTCCACAAGAATAGTATGCTAATAGTGTATATCCACACCACTCCCCTCATCTATTGGATTAGTAATCTTGTCCCCTTCAACCCTGCCAAAAAAAAACCAAAAAAACAAAAAGGATTTCTTTCCTTCTCATTGATTTGTTAGTAGGCAACCTGCATAGCAGGGAAAAGCATTGCTCTGGAAACTTCAGGTCAAATGAGATAATACTTATAAATCAGTGCTGGGCACATAGTAGGTGCTTTGTAAATACTTATTCCCTTCCACCACCCCCTTCCTGAAGTGGGACTTAAATCCAGGTCTTCCTAATGTTGTGACCAACTTGCCAACCACTGTGCAACACTACCTTCCAAGATAACTAATATGTGGCTAATTGACCGTTATTAACAGGTTTTTAAAAAGAACCCAATGTGCCAAGATATCAATACCTTTCTGTTGCCTGTGCCATAGGAGAAGAAGCTATGATAAAGGATCTATGTTTTTGAGATTGGGAGTGGGAAAGAAAAAGGAGAAATGATTCATTGTCATCTTTACCTTGAATACTTTACAAAGTGCTAATGAGGTGAAAGTTTGTACTAATAATGTTATCTATAGTAGATGAAGACTACTTCATCACTGTCTGCCATTCTCAATGTCCCCTACTCTCAACCTTTCATCTTTCCCCCCCACTAACTGAATTGCTGGTAATAACCTCCTCAAAGGTCTTCTGTGTCCATGTTCTCCCTGCTCTGGTCTTTCACTGAGCTCCCAGACTTGTCTTCTTTATTCAGCTATTTGGTGGTGTCATTTTTATGCTCCAAAAGCAACAGTGCCTTCCTGTTGCCCACTCAGTCAAGTCCATACTCCTTTGCCTGGAAATGAAGGCCTTCTAATGATTTTTCACCACCCTACCTTTCTCATTATACTGTGTTCTTCTCTCCTCTACACATTTCACGTTCCAACCAAATCAGATTAAACTTTCTCCAGAATATACAACATGTTTTCCCACCTTTGTAACTTTGATATTGCTGTTCCCTGCATGTTAAAAGTCTTATGTTTCCCTCTTTTTATTTTTAATAGTATTTTATTTTCCCCAATTACATATCAAGAAAATTTTTAGCATTAATTTTTACAAGATTTTGGACTCCAAATTTTTCTCCCTCCTTCCCATCCCTCCCTTCCCTCCCTTCTCCTCTTCTAAAAAGGGAGAGAGGGAGGAGGGGAGAAAGGAAAGAAAGAGAGAGGGAGAAAGGGAAGGAGGAAGGAACATGTACAGAATAAATGTGGCCAAAGCTACTCTCAAATCTTGATACTATAGGGTCTAGAAGTCTTTTATCTCTTTGTACAGTTCTCACATAGCTCCTTAAAAATATGTGTCTGAGGGGTGGCTAGGTAAATAGAGTATAGTGAGTAGAGCACAGGCCCTGGAGTCAAGAGGACCTGAGTTTAATTCCAGTCTCATTCGCTTAACATTTACTAATCGTGTGACCTTTGGCAAGTCACTTAACCCTAATTGCCCTGCCCTCCCCCCTCCAAAAAGCAAAAAAACATCTCTGTTGGATAAGTGGCTCAGATAGACTCCCAGAGATCTCCTCTCCATAGTCTGACTTTCTTTGCTGTTAGGGGTTATTTTCCTTGGAGCTTTTGCTCTTTCGTTCAATTTTCTCTTTCATATGTGTTTGCTACTTGAGAATGTCTCTCTGCTCCCTTCTGGATGTAGTTTCTCCTACTAATAAAGCAGTTTTCCTTCGAAGCAAAATGGACAACGTGAGAATAGAAGAAAAAAAGGAGAAAAAGCATCCTCCCTTATCATCCTCCTCACCCCTCCTTCCCATCAAAAGCAACCCCCTCTGAAAGGTCTGTTTTTCCTCAAATTCTGATTTGAATTGGAGCTACCCAGTGGTTCACCTTGTAAGCCCTCAGAGATGTGGTTAGCTTGATTACTCAAGTCAGTGAAGCTGTTCCCTCTTTGACCCAATTAGAGAAGAGATTGCATCTGATAATGGATCAGCACCTAGATATATCTTGTTAACCATTAGGAGTTCGTCATGTGTGACTCCATTTCTTGACTACATCAATTAAGGTAGGGATCAGAATTTCTTGACTTCTATTGATTGCATTCTAGGCCTTCTGTAACCCTATGAGCATAGATTAGAAGGAGAACATCATTTCTTCCTGCCTTGCACTATCAACTGAAACTTTATGACCAACCTGAAACATTGGGTGCCAATATTCTCCTTACTACACCAGTTGGTGCCATTGGTCAATAGAGGCAGATTAGATGTTAGCCTAGATTTGGAGAAGGCTGGAGATAGTAGAGGTAATTTAATTAACCAGAGGAGTAGTAAGGGTACAAGCAGATAAGAAATGTTAAAGTGATAGTTAAGGAGCATAATGACTGACTACAAGCACTGTGGATAAAGGTTTTTAGAAACACTTCTGCTGTAACGGAATCAGATTCATTGCTCCAGACAGTCTAAACATCAGTGCTATCTGCGCAAACACTGAAGTAACATTTCCTCTACTTCCACTGCCACAGAGATAGAATCCACTTTCTAGTGTGAGATGAAAGTCATTGTCAGAACACTTCAGAGAACCAGCCTGTCACCATACATGTAGATTCAGTCTATATTAAAATAAATCACTTTGGCTGTATGTTAAATCTCCCCTTTCTCTTGTTTTTATTGTACATGCTGAAGTCATTAGTTGGTTATATTCTAAATGGAATTCGGGGGAAATTCTGTTACAGGGAGTTGATTTTGAAGTTTTCCATATGGCAATAAGTCAGAGAAGACCACTTAAATGTTGATCAGGTACCACAAAAGTGTTTTGTAAAAGACAGATCACAAATGGCTTGTCTAAAGAGACTCTGGCTTTTGTGTTCAGTAGTCTTTGCCTTGTGGTTCTGGCCTTTAACTGTGATGAAGATCTTTGCAAGACCATACCTTCACTGAGGTTTTAAAGCCACATTTCCACTGTAGAAAGAAAATGTTTAGGGAATAGGAACCTGTCCTATCTACTATTCATCTCTTTCCTGAATGCCCTTACTTAGAAGTCCCATATTAAAATGTTCTGGGCCGTGTCAAAGAGTTGATTATTCAAGCACATTGTTTCTTTTGGTTGGACTAGACAGACTCTGCTTGCCTTTCCAACTCTGGGATTCTGGTATTCTGTGAATAAGCAGAAACGTTCAGGGTATGTGACCCCACTATTTCCCCTCTCTGAGTTCTTGCAAGGTTCAAGTACGTACCTCACCAAGACACGGTATCAGCAATGATCAGGTTTAGCCATAAAGGCCGGAAGCCAGCAATTTCCTGGCTAAGACAGATGAAAGAGTGTGATTCTGAAAGGTTTTTATTATTTCTTGGCTCCCTATCATTGTCCATAGCACCTTTCATCATCCCCTGAAATACAATGGCACCAGAAAGCCATGATTGTCAGAGATATCACACCATTAAATTTTAATTCCCTTTCTTGAATGCATGCTGTGTGACCTGATTCTGAATCACTTACCCTATTTGACATGTAAAAAATAAAATAGCAAGATTCATTTTCAGAAATGGAGGCTAAAATTCCCATACCTGAGTATTAATACCCAGTTTCTGTTCTACATAAGAAATCAAACTTGCCATATTGTTATAAACAAGAAACACAAAATGTGTTTCATGTTGGACTCCCAAGGTGTTTCCCAAAGAGAGAAGGAACTTTAACATTGGAAACTGCAAGGAAAATAAATAAAATTAAAACTTGATTAAAACCCAGATGTTGAGCAAGCGAAGGCCAAATGCTAGTGCAAGAACTATAAATTTCAGGGGCAGAGCTGCCAAAGGAATTCAATTTTAAAACTGGTGTTGACAGGAGACCAACAGTGCTAGATCACAGGAAGCAAGCAAGCATATAATTAGATATTTGATCTGTGACATAGTAAACTTAAGTAAAGATGATGTTAACCAAGTTATGGCATAATATCTGACAGGCCTACCAGGGAACCAGGGACAAAAACAAAGGAATCTCATCGCTGAGAATATCAAAAGCAACAGATAAATCAAGAGCTACTCTGGAAACCACGAATGATGTCCCTGCTGGTGAAGAGCCACAGGTCACCATAAAACCTTTAACCAGATATGTATGTTAAGGACAAGTCTTTTTCCTTCAGATTTTAAAATGTTTTGGGAAATAAACGTAAATATATCTGTCCCAAATCCACCTAATACTTGTAGCCCTAGGAAAATAACTGCTTCATGCTGAAGACGGAAGTATAAACAATACCAAGCCTCAACATGAAGCCCAAATCAATAGATCCCAAAGCAGTTAAATTGTAACATACTGAGCAAGTGGAAACTTGAGGCAATTTTTTTTCCACCAAAGTCACAGGGCTGGGATTTGGATGAGTAACAAAATCAGGTAGGTTTCTATAGAGAGTAAGCACTTATGAGCAACCCTGGAATATTTCCCTCTAGGAAAGAGTTCAGAAGTATATTGGGAATACTCAAAATTTTCAGTTGATTCATTAAGTAGAAAAGAGTTTCTCACCTAAGTTGGCTTTAAAGGCTTTACCTGGGGATTTACCAAGAACCAAGGCACTAACATGTGTGACTATAGTCATGGAAAGGAAAACAACACTAAAATGCAGCTAAACTCAGATCAATTGCAATGGCCTTTCTTGGCCCCAGAGAAAAGAAGAAATATATTTCTCTCCTCTTTGTGAAGAGGTGGAAGATCATGGGAGGATTCAGATTCCCTTGAAAACCAAATATAAAGTTATTAGAGAAGACACAAAATACACCAAATGGATAGGGATTGGGGATGGGGAGGGGTCTATTATGAGGATTATTGTTTCATCATTCTGATTTTCTTTTACCTCCATCATTTGGGCCAGGACTTATTTTCATTTAACGTGTGTTAAAATAGAAATTGGTAAGAAGTGAATATATTTTCTTTCAAATACAAATTCTTCTACTCAGTATGTTTCACACACAAATTGCACTTGAATCTGTAACTGGAAGAGTGAAAAGAGCATGGAATTTGGAGTCAGAGGGCAGGGGATGAATCATAGCTCTGCCAATCTGCCCACAGCTCTCTTTGGGCATTTTATTCTAATTTTTCTTTATACCAAGAGATTAACTGGGAAAGGTTAGAATACTGGGACATGACTATGATGTTAAAAAACAAACAAACAAACCCTCTATTATTTACTTTCACTCATCCCATACATCTAGCCTTTTGCCAAATCTTGTCTTTTATACCTTCATGATACTTCTCGTGTATGTATTTATGTATACATACATATATATGCATATGTGTAATATATATATATGTATATGTATTTGTGTGTATATGCGCGCATGTGTGTATCCTCTTCTCTCCATTTATGCCACACTAGTTCAGGCAGGCCCACATCACCTTTCACCTGGATTATTGAAAGAACTTTCTGATTAGTCTCCCTGCCTCAAGTCTCTCCCTTCTCCAAACTCCACCTTCCACTAAGCTGTTAAAGTTTTTTCTAAAGTATAGTTCTAACCATGTTACTCATCCATTCAATATATTCCATCGTTTCCATCACCTTTAAGACAGATAAAATCACTTCCATGACTTTATATATAAAATATAAAACTCTCTTGCATTTAAAACTGTTCATTACCTGGCCCCTTTCTATCTTTCCAGTCATTTCACATTTTCCTTTCCTCCCTGCATTCTACAATTTAGCTACACTGACTTATTTGCTGTTCCTCATACAAGACATTCCATTTCCTCTCTCTTGGATCTCCTCCATACCCAGAATGGTTGACTATTTCTATTTCACCTCTTAGAATCCCTGGATGCTTTCATATCTCAACTCAAATCTTTCTGTTTGGATCCTTTTAGCCTAGAAACTTAGCAATGGAATTAAATGAGAATGTATTCCTCACAAATTTGTCAGGGTCTAAATCAGTGGTTCTCAACCTGTGGGTTATGTTCAATTTAAATACATCCTGCACATCAGATATTTACACTACAATTCATAATAGTAGGAAAATTCCAGTTATGAAGTAACAATGAAAATAATTTAATGGTCGGGGGTCACCAAAACATGAGGAACTGTATTAAAGGGTCGTGGCATTGGGAAGGTTAAGAACCACTGGTCTAAATATATTGTAGAACCGTATCTTAAGAGTCAAAGCCCCAAGTCTCCAAATGAAAAGGAACTACTTCTTATCATTCTAGAAGCTGGAATGATCTAGTTCTGGTTCTTTTTGCTCTTCAAGTCCCTTTTCCCATGGAGCAAAGAGTGGCCACTTTCTATAGGCAGACGTATTAGGGTCAGATGGCAGCTAGGTAGTGCAGTGCATAGAGTGGTGGGCCTGAAGTCAAGAAGACTTTTCTTATTGAGTTCACATCTGGCCTCAGACACTACTAGCTGGGTGACCCTGGGCAAGTTACTTAATCTTGTTTGCCTAGGTTCCTTATTTATAAAATGAGCTTGAGACAGAAATGGAAAACCACACTAGTTTCTTTGCCAAGAAAACCGCAAATGAGGTCACAAAGAGTTGGGCATGACTAAAAATGACTAAACAACAATTGGAATCGGCTGTAAAAATGTTCTCATCTTTGATCTGCTTGATAAGAGAACAATAATGCAATATGATTTCAGCCTTCAAAAGAGAAGCATAGTAATTGTATGACCTTATTAAAATAATGAACCTTAAACTTCCAGCAATTAGCTTTATGACCTTAAACAAGACAACTTCCATGGGCTTCACTTATTTCAAAGGTTAAAAAAAAATAAAGATTAGAGTTTAAATGGGAAGATCCCCATAAGGTTCCTTTCAATCTTCAAGTCTCATGACTCCTCTAAGTCTACTTCATTACATCTATGATCCAATAAGTGGAGATATTCAAAATGATCACTGGGACACTACAAGATCCTAAAGTGCCTTTTGAATCATCAAAGAAATGTTGTTTTAGTGTTGTGTATTTTAATGTAATCTTTTTCAAAAATTGGGGTCTATGTATGATATATTTATGTATAGAATTGATGAAATTGCCTAGAATATTTGATTTTTAAAAAAATTTCACGTTCCCCAATAATGTCAGATAAGAGAAAATTCACTGTGTATAGAACAGATAGATTGGACCATTGCCTTTCAGAATTATGACCATTCAGCCTAGGTAAATAATAGTGTTGACCAGCAGATGTCAGCGTGGAGGCCCATATGGTTAAGTAGTGCTCTTTCCCTACCCCTTTGAAGGAAAG
>JAQQSU010018358.1:0-10495 GCA_028627135.1 Pseudochirops cupreus
CCATCTTGGCTCCGCCTCCGAAATTGATTTTAATTGAATGAAGGAGGTCTCTGCAAGGTCACCAACCTCACTTTTCCCTCAGAGTCATCTGGGGACCCTTTAAAGCCAAGGTATTTTGCCTTAATAATCATGGATGCCTTACTCCTTTGAACTCAGGCCCAGATCACAGCTGTAACACATCCTGTGCTCAGTCATATAGAGTCAATTAATTCCTGGGTCATGTAGACTTTTGCACCTTTTGGCTCTGAGTCAATCAGGTACAGAGTCACGTGGGCTTTGATGCTTTCTGGCTCTGAGTCTATTAGTTGAAAGTGTATATTCTGGAAGTTTGATATTGTCTTGGGGTTCACTCATGGGAAGTCCGGTTCGAACTAAGACAAAACATTCACAATAAACAAAGTACAGCATTCAGAATATTATAACTTCACAACTTAAATAGCCATATAGTTTTCACCAAGGTGGTCACATAGTTTTGAACAAAGTAGCATTCATATATACACAACTCAATCATTTAGTAAGTCCTCAATTCAGTCACAAAATACAAAAGGTCAAAGTCCTGAACCCATGAAGCCCAAGTAAATTATAATTTCATTAGTCACTACTCAGTACCCTATTTCATCAATCATTACTCATTACTCATGAAGAGGTTTTTTCATCTTGACTTGAGGCAGGGTTTCACCTTCCGTGGCTCCTCTTCAATTGTCCCAACTCCTGCCCAAATCTAACCAACTGCCACCTGAGTTCAAAGGCAGACAGCTCCCAGTTCCTTGTCCAGCTCTCCATGCAGTTCCTGCTCCATGTTGGAGCTCACAGTGTGCTGTCCACCTCAAGTCCTTCACAGCTTCTGTTCCTGGGAAGAAAAAACTTAACAGAGCCAAAACAATATCTGCACACATCAAGCTTAGCAGAATTACAATATTCACACACATGATCAGCACTATCATCTCAAATCACTTTCTGCCTGTGAAATCAACATAGACTCAAAACAGACAAAGTACTGACACCACAGTTTTGCTTTCTCTGGCAGCTCAGCTGGCCCTAGGGAGTCCTTGGCAGTTTTGACTGGCCCTTGGAAGTCATTGGCAGTTTGTCTGGCCCTCAGAAGACTTTGGCAGCTCTGACTGCTTCTCAAAAGAAGCACTACTACAAGTTCTGTCTCAAAATCAAAATTACTTTTTCCATCTCCATTCTGAAAGTCAAAATCACTTTATCTCATCCTCAAAATCAAAATTACTTTATCCAGCCTCCACATGGGTTGCTCCAAAAAATTATGTCTCAGTTCTCAATTCTCATTTTTCTTCTCAGTTCTTCTCATTTATCAGTTCAGTCTTCATTCCAGCAGTAGCAGCCCAGTTCCCAGATGCTTGCTGAGAGAAATTCTTTCTCTCTCTCTCTGACAGCAGCTGCTCTGCCTCCATGATGTGTACCCCAAGAAACTTTGACTGTCCCAGCTGGGGATTTTCTTTATATATGGTATTAGCTCCTCCCTGTTCAGCCCCTTCCTGTTATATCAGCAACGTGGGTTCATACCTTGTTTCTTTACAGAGGCTTAATTTGAAGATAAGTGCTAAGTACCTGTTAGCTTGGCAATACAAAGGGATCTTCAAATTTCATTATTATTTCAGTCCAATGGCAAGAAATTTATCAGGATGACTGGAGATGACCCAGGATGCAGTGGAAGAATTTAGCCCTTTTAAGCTAAGGTCTTTTTTGGTAGTCACTTTGAGTGAAGTAACTACGGTAGGTAGAATGAGTATATATAGACAGAGGGAAGATGGATGAATTGGCTATCATGGCATGATTACCTAAGAAAAATAAAATTAAGTGGTGAGAAACAGGAGTGAATTGGGAGAAGGGAAAATGGAGCAGTAGAATGGGATAAATTATCTCACCAAAAAGAAAAGATTTTATAATGGTTGGGAAAATAAGGGAGGTGGTGGGGCAAGGGGAGTGAGTAAACCTTACTCATCAGAAGTGACTCAAAGAGGGAAGAATATACACATTTAGTTGGGTATTGAAAGCTATCTTATGCTATAGGAAAATAGGATGGGAAAAGAGGGTGATAGAAGGAAGGGCAGGTTGAAGTGGGTAAAAGACAGAAGGAAAACAATTTTTTAGTTGGTCACAGTGAATAGTATAAATGGAGTGGGGTTGGATGGAGGAAAATGCATAGTAATCATAACTGAGGAAATGTTTCTTACAGTATTTCTCTGCTAAAATCCTTATTTTTCAGATATAGAAAACTGAGTCAAATTTATCAAAATAAGGTCCATTTCTCTACTGAAAAATGACCAAAGGATATTGTATCACCAATGCAATATAAGCAGTTGCTATGAATACATGAATATATATATATATATATATATATATATATATATATATATATATATATACACCACTAGTTCAGGGGAAAGATCATCACCCTGAAAGTGGAGAAAATCAATTAGTGATCCAATCAACATGGCTCCAACTCTCTTAACAGAGTAAAAGACTTTTCATATACATCACCATACAGAGAGAGCACCAACATCTAGGTTCACAAAGCCAGGAGCCCATTAATAATGGATACCTAGAATCTCATACAGGAAATTAAGTGTTATCAGGTGAACCACACTTCCCATGAGTGAACCCCAAGACAATATCAAACTTCCAGAATATACACTTTCAACTAATAGACTCAGAGCCAGAAGGCATCAAAGCTCACGTGACTCTGTACCTGATTGACTCAGAGCCAAAAGGTGCAAAAGTCTACATGACCCAGGAATTAATTGACTCTATATGACTGAGCACAGGATGTGTTACAGCTGTGATCTGGGCCTGAGTTCAAAGGAGTAAGGTATCCATGGTTATTAAGGCAAAATACCTGAGAAGAACTGATTGTTATGACTATGGATCCTGGAAACTGAACTCCAAAATTGGCAACCTAATCCTATCTTGCTTATGTTTACATATAAGAACAGTCACTTTTCAAAGTAATCAAAGTTAACTATGATCATATGAAATAAAAGTTCTAAATCAATCCTTGTTAAATAACCACAAATTAAAACAACTCTGAACTACCATCATATACTTATCACATTGGCTAATATGACAGCAAAGGAAAATGACAAATTTTGGAGGGGATATGGAAAAGTTCAGACACTAATGCACTGTTGTGGAAATAACTGATTCAACCTTTCTGTAGAACAATTTGGAACTATTTCCAAAGAGCTATAAAACCATGAGTATACCCTGTGACCAAGCAAAACCACTAACAGATTTGTATCCCAAAGGGATTAAAAGAAAATAAAAAAGGAAAAGAACATATTTTCATGAAAATATTTATAGCAGTATTTTTTAATGGTAGCAAAGAATTGGAAATTGAGAGGATGCTCATCCATTGGGTAATGGCTGAACAAGTTGTTGTATATGATTGTGATAGAATACTATTTTGTTATAAGAAGCAATGAGCTAGAATTCTCAGAAAAACCTAGAAAGACCTACACAAACTGATTCAATGTGAAATAAGCAGAATCAGGAGGACATTATACACAGGAACAGCAATATTAGATCAACTGCGAAGGACTTGGCTAGTCTCAGAAATAAAATGATCTAAAACAATTTTGAAGGACTTATGACAAAAAAATATTTGTCATCTCCAGAGTAAGAACTAATTGAGTCTGAATGCAGATCAAAGCATACGTTTTCTTTATTTTTTTTTTACTGTTTTCTTTCATATCCTGACTAATGTGGAAATATATTTGCATGATTACACATGTATAATCTGTATCAAGTTGCTTGCCTTCTCAATGAGGGGGTGAGGATGAAGAAGGGAGAGAATTTAGAACTCAGTTTATTAAGTGTTAAAAATTGTTTTTATATGTTATTAGGAAAAATAAAAGAATTAAATAAAAAATAGATTTTCCAAAGGTCACTCCACTAGTAAGTTTCAGAGGCAGAATTTGACCCATAGTCTTTTGACTCCTGACTTAGCTTGCTTACCATTCTTCCATACTACTTTCCTACTGTCAGTACAAGTAGTCTAGTTTGACTATATTGGAGAAGGCATGAAGAGTGGTGTTATGCAATAAAACTGGACAGATAAGTTGAAGTTAGATTGTGAAGGGTATTAAATGGCAAAAAAAAAGTATTTTATCCTATTCTCAAGAAGGTACCCCTCTTGATTTCAAAGCAAGTGAATGACATGGTGAGACCTGTGTTGGGCGGTATGTGGAGGAGAGAGAGGAGAATGAACTTTGCTAAAGTTGCAGGATATAAAATAAGCCCACATAAGTCCTCAGCATTTCTATATATTATTAAAGAAGACTGAGAGTAAGAAATAGAAAGAGACTTTCATTTCAAGTTACTGTGGATATTATAAAATATTTGGGAGTCTATCTGTCAAAACAAACCCAGGAACTGTATGAACATGACTTCAAAACACATTTTACACAAATAAAGTCAGATCTAAATAATTGGGAAAACATCAGGTGCTTGTGGGTAGACTGAGCTAATATAATAAAAATGACAATTCTACCTATATTAATTCAATTATTCAGTGACATAACAATCAAACTACCAAAAATTATTTTATGGAGCTAGAAAAAAAATACCAAAATTCATCTGGAAGAACAAAAGGTCCAGTATATCAAAAGAATTAATGAAAGGAAATCTAGGGAAGGAGGCCTAGTTACAGATCTTAAATTGTATTATAGAGCAGTAATCATTATAAAACATTGTATTATAAAACAGTAAATTATAAAGCAGGTCAACTACCTGGTACTGGCTAAGAAATAGAGGGGTAGATCAGTGAAATAGGTTAGGTACATCAGACACAATAGTTAATGATTAAAGCAATCTACTGTTTGATAAACCCAAAGACCCCAGCTTCTGGGATAAGAACTCGCTATTTGAAAAAAGCTGTTCGGAAAATTGGAAAATAGTATGGCAGAAACAGTGCATAGACCAACATGTGACAACATATACCAAAATAAAGTCCAAATGGGTGCATGATTTAATTATAAAGCCTGATACTATAAACGAATTAGGGGAGTAAAGAATAGTTTATCTGTCAGATTTATGGAGAATAGGGTTATTTATGACCAAACAAGAGAAAGAGAGAGCACATTGTGAAATGTAAAATTGGATCATTTTGATTACATTAAATTGAAAAGTTTTTGCACAAACAAAGCCAGTGTAATCAAGATTAAATGTAAAGTCAATCACAAGCAGGTCTCTTGAGGCCTGTTCCTGTGAATAACTTTAAGATAAATGAAGTGGCCACATAGTCTTAAACAAAACATATCATTCAGTGAGTCACAATTTCATCCATCAGTATTGAGTACCCAAGTGAAGTCTCCTTTCTTCCTTTAGTAGAGGCTGATTTCCAATCATCCTTAAGCTAATCATCCTTAAGGAGTAATCATCCTCAAGTCAATCATGCTTAAAGTTTAGTGGAAAGTACAAAGGCCCTCCACCCCAGGTTAAAAGTAGGTTACAAGCACATCAGTCCCCACTGAGTACTGAAGTAATGGTCCTTTCTTCTTAACTGGAGATTGACTTCCAAACTCCATGACTCCTCTTCCAGGCTTCCAGCTCCTGCCTGGATTCACCCTACTGTTGCCAGGATTCACAGGTAGGCAGCTTTCCCATCCTGTTTCACACCTCAGTTTAAATTTAAAGGGACAGCTCTTTGAAGTATTTGTTTCTGGGAAGACAAAGCTTAACAGAGTCACAGAGATATTTACACACATTAAACTTACAAAGTTACAGCAATATTCACAGACATTGCTGGCACTATCACCCCAATTTACTTTTTGTCAGAGAAATCAACACAAATCACCAGACAGGGTGCCAACATCACATGCATCCTCTCTTTCAGTTCTGCTTGGTCCCAGCTAGTGCTACAGCTTTTATCTGCTTTGCTCTTTCCTGTTCCATCTTTCCTGTGGTTTCCTTTTTGTTGTGCTCTTTTGTCAGGTTCCTCCCACAGAAGGCTCCACATGATGATGTTAGACCTATTAAAGGCAGGGAAGGACTCCAAACTTGCTGAGGCCTGTTATGGGCAACACGATGTATACTGTTTCCAATAAAGACTTGAAATCACCAGCAGGGCTCAAAGGCACTTCCATAGCTGAAACAAGGACCTTGAGTACTATTTTGCTTGACATTACAAGAGGGAAGTAGAAAACTGGAAAAGAATTTGTACAGTTAGTGTTTTTGATAAAGGCCTCATTACTTTTTCTTTTTGGAGGGGGGAACGCAGAGTATTTGGGGTTAAGTGACTTGCCCAAGGTCACATGGCTAGTAAGTGTTAAGTGTCTGCGGTCAAATTTGAACTCAGGTCCTCCTGACTCCAGAGCCAGTGCTCTACTCACTGTGCCACCTAGCTGCCCTCATTTCTAAAATACATAGAGAACTGAGTCAAATTTAAAAGAACACAAGTCATTCCCCAATTGATAAATGATCAAAGGATACATACAGGTAGTGTGCAGAGGTAGAAATTAAAACACATTAAAGAAATTAAAGCGGATACCCATCAATTAGGGAATGACTATACAAGCTGTAGTATACGAATGTAATAGAATACCAGTGCGCTATAAGAAATGATGAACAGGGGGGCTTCAGAAATTCATTGGAAAGACTTATATGAACTAATGCTGAGTGAAGCGAGCAGAACCAAGAGAACATTGTTCTCAGAAGCAGCCACAGTGTGCAATGACAGATTTTGATACACTTAGCCCTTCTCAGAAATGCAAAAACCTAAAACAATTCCAAAGGACTCATGATCATAAGTGCCATCCATATCCAGGGAAAGAACTATTGAAATGCAGAGTGAATCAGACTATTTTCTTTTTTGTTTTGTTTTGTTTTTCTTTCTCATGGTCTTTTCCATTAGTTATAATCATTCTATTTAGCATGAATAATGTGAAAATGTGTTTAATAGGAATGTATGTGTAGAGTCATATCCTTTTGCATACTGTCTCTAGGATAGAGGGAGAAAGGAGGGAGAAAATTTAAAACTTATAGAAGTAAATGTTAGAAACTAAAAATTAATTAACATTTTTTTAAATGAAAACTGGAAGAGCACTAGAGGAAGCTTGTTGGGGTACATCTTGCTCTGTGAAGCTGAAGCCAGAGATGCAGATGGAAAGTAGAGTTAGCCAGGAGTCTAATTCCTGCCCTCTATAAAGTAACTCATTGAGAAGTGTTATGATCATTTAAGAGGGAAGGAAGGCATTAGCACTAAAAGGAGCAGGACAGACTTCTTATAGAATCTGGGATTTTCTGATACTTGAAGAATAAAAGAAATTTGATGAGGATAGATGATATTCTGGGCATTGAAAGAATAATTTCAAAATTCATAGATCTGAAAATAGGAAGCATGTCTCTTGGACAAGCAAGAACAATGATGCTCATATTACTGGATCACAATGTATATGGAAGGAAGTAAAGGATAAGAAGACTGATAAGGTCACATTGTGAAGAACTTTAAAAGTCAAACACAGGAATTTATAATTGATCCTATAATTAATAGAATTAGCAGACTTTATTGTATGGGCAGGGGGCAAAGATGATGACATGAAAAGACATGTGCTTTAGGGAAATCACTTTGGTGGATAACTGGAGAATGAACTGAAGTTGGAAGTGACTGCATACAGGGAAACAAACTTGTAGACTATAGCAATAATGTAGGCATGAGGCAATGGGAATCTCTGCACGGATTGTGGTGGTAATAGAGAATAGAAAGGGACATATACAAGAGATGTTTCAAAGAATGAATCTTCTGCTCATTTAAAAAGAAGTCTCTTACTAGTCTTTCTGCTGTCATTGTTACTGTTGTTGTCTACATTTATTGACTTCTGAATTTCTGTATTTTGGGGTGTTCAAAAAACAAACAATATTTTCAGTTCTGTGGGGTTTTTAATCTCTAAAAATGTTTTAAATTTTTTTTTTCTTATTGAAATTCATATTTTATTCTGTATGGTAAAATTTAGATTTTTTAGTTCAGGTCACTACAGGCTGCATCCTCAACTCCATTATTTCATTCCCTCCTCATTTTTCTTCTGGGGGGTGGAATAATCTGACTTCATTCAAATTTATTTTCTTTTGTATTTGAAGGTCTTTCATCTGAATTTGTTTCTGAATTGGAAAAAAAATCACTATTGTGTCAGATTTTTCAGTCTCAGTTTTGTTGTTGTTGTTGTTTTTCTGAAGTCAATGAATGAATTCTGTCAAGTGGAATTTCATTTTCCATGTTCAGAAGTTCTAAGCAGTTCTCTTCTCCCATTCCCTTCATTATGGTTTTAAGGTTTTTATTCAGTCATGTTGTTTTGGGAGAACTATGTTTCTTAGGTTGACTCGACAAAGTCTGTCTTTGGGCTCTGTGTTTTTTTTTCCCTTGCTTTTCTTGTTTTACTTTAATGCTCCTGGTTTTTGCTTTTTCTCTGATAGATTCTTTCATTTCTGCATATTTGCATTTCCAACCCATCATTCTCTCTTTTGTTTCTTTGGTGAGGATGGCCACTGCAGTCAAGTTTTTTTTCTATTCTGTCCATTATTTTTGCTCTTCAGGACGTGAATTCTGCTCCTATCATTCTAACATTTCTCTTTGAAATCACTCAAGACTTATATGTTATTATTCCATTCTCTCCTCAATTTCAAGTAAGGTCCTCTCTATCATAAAATGTTGGATCATTTTTATTCACTTTTTGCACTTAGGAATAGATAATCAAACTCATTTCCTAGATCTGGGGGCCATATTTCCTTGTATTGTTGCCATTTTTCCTTTTTTCTGCTTATGTTTGAGGTCTTTGGGAATTTTTCTTCCTGGAATCCTGAGTACTTTTAGTCTAGCCACTACCTTCCTTTTATTTTCCTTTTTTCCCCATTTATTTATTTATTTTTAGTTTTCACCTTTCATTTCCATGAGCTTTTGAGTTAAAATATTTCTCCAAGTCTTTCCCCTACCCCTCACTCCAAAAAAAATGAGCCTAATGAATATTCCTTGCCCCAATCTCTTCTCTCTTATGTCCTCCCCAACACCACCTAACTTTCTAGTAGGGCAAGATGGATTTCCACACCCCAGTGCCTGTATATCTTATTTCCCAGTCACATGTAAAAATCATTTTTTAAATATTTGTTTCTAAAACTTTGAGTTCCAGATTCTTTCTCTTGTTCCCTCCTCACCTACCTTTACTGGGAAGATAAGAAATTCAATAAAGGTAGTCCATGTGTACTTAGGCAAAACATTTCCATATATTGTGAATAGCTATATTTCCCTCCATCCTCTTGCACCCCCTACTTGTTCCATTTTCTCCTTTGACCCTGTCCCTTTTCAAAAGTGTTTGTAACTATGCTGTCCCCCAATATGGCCTCCTTTCTATCATCTCCCATCTTATCCCCTTCCCCACTACTTTGCTATAGGTAGAATACCCAATTGAATGTGCATGTTATTCCCTCCTTAAGCCAAATTCAGTGAGAGCAAGGTGTACCCATTCCCTTTTACTTTCTTGCTCTTCCCTTCCATTGTAACAGTTTTCTGGTACCTTTTTTAAATTATTTTTTTTATTTTTTTCTCCCCATCTTTCCCCTACACACCGCCCCAAAACAGCCATCCCAGTGTATCCCCCTCCCCTAATCTATTCTCTCCTATGTCTTCCCCCCTCACCCCTCTGACTTTCTGGTAGGGCAGGATGGATCTCCCTACCACAGTGCCTGTATATCTCAAGTACCAGTTGAATGTAGTTAATGATAATAATAATAATAATAATTGTGTGTGTGTGTGTATATTTAACACTTGATTATAGAACTTTAAATTCTAGATTCTTTCTCTTCCTCCCTCATCACCCACCTCCACTGGAAGGACAAGCAATCAAATACAGGCTGAACATGTGTAATTATGCAGAATGTCTGCACAGTGGGAATATTGTGAGAGTCTGATTACATGACGCTTCTTCCTATTCCACACCCCCGCATCAACTCTCTACCCTGTCCCTGTCCCTGTCCCTCTACATAAGTATGCACTTTTATCAACCCTCCATCCCACCTTGCCCTCCCCTCCATCACCCCACCTCTCATCGCCCTTTCCCCTATTCTTCTATGTGGCAAGATGCCCAGTTTAGAGTTTATGTCGTTCCTTCCCTAAGCCAGATCCAGTGAGTGTAAGGTTTACTCTTTCCCTTTTGCCTTCCTGTTCTCCCCCTCTATTGTAACAATTATCTCTTGCCTCTTCCATGAGATGCTGAACCCCATTCTGACTCTCCCTGTCTCCTCTCAATCTAATCGTCTTTCACCTCAGGATTTCACCATTTGGAATATTGTCCCTTCCTATTCAATTGATCTTATGCCCTCTATGGATTGATATATACATATACTCAGATATGTGCTTGTATGCATATGTAAACCCTCTTACATAAATTTATGTGTATGTATATGTATATATATATTTGAATTCCCTTCCCCTATTCTCATACTGAGAAAAGTTTCGTCAGTTAGAATTGTCACTTTTCCATGT
>JAQQSU010018359.1:0-10495 GCA_028627135.1 Pseudochirops cupreus
GGTTTTCCCAGCTGCCAGAGCTTTTAGGAGGCTGCTGCAGCCCCCAACAGCTTTGGCTCACTGAAAACGCACCCCAGGACCACCACCCAAGACCATGATCCAGATCTAGGCCACTCAACACAAGAGCACTTGGCCTCTGAACGATTGCTTGGCCTCCCTGCAGTCTGCAGGCTGGGAGCTCTGAAGCAGCAATGTGGAGGCGGCTGCAGGGCCTCTGCTTCTGCCACTTCCTTGCCCTGGAGGCAGTTTAGCCAGACCCGCTTTTCTCCCCCAATTTTATCTGAGTTCCACTGACCTTTCACTTAGTCCTTTTTTTCTTATGGCTTGATAATTCTGGAAACTGTCACAGCTGCCACAGATCCGTTCTCCCAAAGCTCCAGTTGTGGCTCGGTTGGCTCGTCCAGCCATCCCCAGGGCAAAGACGTGGTTTCAGGCTGGGCTGCTTTCGGCTTCCAGCACTGAGATGGTCCCTTCGGCTGAGCTGCCTTCAGCAGGAGGTATATCTATGTGTGTTTTAGAGCCCTAGAATTTGTTTAGAGTCATATTTTTTGGGTATTTGATGTGGCTGTGTGGGAGCTGCCGTACCTTGCTGCTCCTACACCGCCATCTTGGCTCCGCCTCCCCTACTTTGTTTTCAGTTCTCTTCTAATGCAAAAAGTGCTCTCTCTCTCTCATACACACACACACACACACACACACACACACACACACACACACACACAATTTCCCTCTGCCTCTGACCTCCTTAGTCTAAGCCTAATCACTGGTTCAAAAGCAGGGGTGTGTTAGAGCCAACTCTAGCCAAGGAGTCCATTGTTAAATTATCAGTGTGAACATTTACACCTCATAAATCAGTAATAACTATAAATCAAGGCTGGATATATTGTTTTGTCAAATAAAATATTAATAATCAGCTTAAACTTAAAAATGTGTGCAGAAGTTATTTTTCTTTGGCCATATTGTTAAACGTTTACCAGCACACACCTATATAGCTCCATAACAAACGTTTCTAGAGCTCGGCAGGACTCAGAAGGCTCAGAGATAGGAGGCCTTATGCTTGTAGGTTAATAAAAACAACAACAACTTGTGTTTATGTGGCACTTTAAGATTTGCAAAGTTCATGTGGGAATATGTGTGTGTGTGTGTGTGTGTGTGTGTGTGTGTTTTAATAAGGCGTCTTTGACACTGTGGTCACAGAATGACTTGTAGATTGCAGTGGGATAGTAAAACCAAAACCAAAACCAAAAAAACACTATTGCTTTGTATCAATAGTGGCAAAAATTCCTGAACTAATCTTTGCTAGAAGATGTTTTTTATTTGTCTTGCTTATCTGAATTTGTCTGTCCTTTCATAGTTCCTTAAGTGCTATTCTCTCTGTGGCCATAATTCAGGAGACTTGGGCCATTATCGGTACAAGTCATATAACTTCTCTGTGCCTCAATTTCCTCATCTGTAAAAAATGGGACTAGACTACATTATTGCTAAAATTCCTTATAGAAATAACATCCTGTAATGCTATGATTTTATTATTCATAAATAGCTTCCTAGGCATAATCTAGCCTTAGTGTTGGCAAGAGGTACATTTTCTAGAAGCAGGAGATTTGAGGAGAGGGGTGGGGTGAGTAGGGACTGACCTAGGTTGCAACATTATTAGTATGAGGAAGAAATATTACCATAAAATTGTAGATCATGCTGGGGAATATTTATAGAAAGTTAGGTAGTGGAAGTAGAAGAAGCAGCGCATGGCATTGTACCTGCCACAGAGGAGGTGCATAATAAATGCTGGTTGACTTGCCTAAGCAATGTGTGCCTATTTTCTGTAGAACAGAGACAGTATAACTTTTTTGTAGCAAAGCCTAAGACTGTTTTTGCTTCTTTTTTTTTTTTTGGTAGGGGGGAAGGTAGGGCAGTTGGGGTTGACTTGCCCAAGGTCACACAGCTAGGTTTTGTGTGTGTGTGTGTGTGTGTGTGTGTGTGTGTGTGTGTGTGTATGTTAAGTGTCTGAGGCCAGTTTTAAACTCAGGTACTCCTGACTCCAGGGCCGGTGCTCTATTCATTGCACCACCTAGCATTGCAAAGCCTAAGACTTTGAGAAAAAAAGGATTTATGCTTGACATGCTCTTTCAACAAAGTCCAATTTCCCTATTTGTGGAGATAAGGACATTCCCTGGAAGGATAATAGAAGTCATAGTATAATTATCCCTTTCACATCATGGAAGTTAAAGGCGTGGTCCTCCTGTGATATGGAAAATCCATGTGAAATTTTTTGGCCCTCCTTTCATACCGTAATGGTAATGGGAATTTGAAGATCTTCCCTGTCCCTTAATAAGCCTAAGGGAATTTGAAGACCTTCCCTGCTTTGAAGATATACCCTGCCCCCTACTAGGCTGAATGTGGTGGGAGGAGTTTGCTGAAGGGTGGAACAGAGTCAGAATGGATTGACAAGAAAAGAATTGTTCACTGATCTGTTGAGAACAGGGGTTGATTTTGGAATAATTGATAGTATTCCAACTAATGAACTATATCAGATTTACTGAGAAAAGGGGCTTACTATTAGATGGAATAGGCAAGTGAGAACTGCCCCTTCAGATCCTCCTGAACCATTGTATCCAAGTTCATCACACCTTCAGGGAGACTAGGAAATTGGCCAAGCCCCAGCTGATATTAAAGAAATACACAGACGAGATTACAGACCCCATATCAAACTGACTATATGTTGGAAAAATGGATCAAATACTGTAACCAGGGCATTGATAGATACTGGGGCATAGACCTCCCTTATTTTTAGGAACCCCATAAGTTTAAACATGGAATTCCCATTACCATCATAGGACTAGGAGGGGCTGGAATATCAGCCAGACAAGTCAAACTAACAATGAAAATTGGACAATTGCCTAAGAAAGATTATACTGTAGTTATTGTACCCGTTCCTGAATAGATCTATTGGAATAGATATATTGAGAGGTATGACTCTGAATTTACCAACTTGTAGTAAGGAAGATAGGAATTAATACAGTTTTAGTGGGAAAAAATTAAAATAGACCCAGTCACTTTACCTGAACTTTCTGAAGTAATTATTTATTTACTTTTAGCTTATAACATTCAGTTCCACAATCCCTTGAGTTCCAAATTTTATTCCCTTCCCCCCCCATGATGGCATGCAATCAAATACAGGTTCTACAAATACCTTCACATTAAACATTAGTCAAGTTGTGAAGAAGGCTTATAACCAATTTAGTGAACAATGAGAAAGAAGGAACTCAACAAAATAAAACACAAAAGAGAGAGCAAGTAGTATGTGAAATAAATACTTTAAACAGTTTTGTGTGCCAGGTGGACAAGATAAAATTACCAATACTATAAAGGAATACATTGAAGCAGGATTGTTAGTCCCTAAAACCAACCAATGGAATAATCCTGTCTGGCCAGTAAGAAAGTCAGATGGGACATGGGAATGACAGTGAATTATAGACAATTGAATAAGGTGACCCCTCTCATGTATGCTGCTGTTCCACATTCTGTCACCTTAATAGAAAGGATCCGGAAATATGATGGGACTTGGTATACATTTATTGATTTAGCTTATGCTTTCTTTACCATCCCAATAGCCTTCAAGTAATGGGATCAGTTTGCTTTCAGTTGGCAGAGCAGACAGTATACTTTCACCTGCTTGCCACAGGTATATCTGCATAGCCCCACTATTTGTCATAGGATTGTGGCTGAACATTCGAATTAAAGCTTACCCACTACATTGATGACATTTTGATACAAGGAAAAATGTAAAAGAAGTAGAGAAGGGTTTGGTGCTTTTAATTGAGCATATAAAAAGCAAAGGGTGGGAAATTAACCTTGCAAAGATTCAGGGCCAGCTCGAAGTATAACATTTTGGCGTATACAATGGAATAAGGGGCTGTGAGAGACTCTGCCACAAGCCCAACAAAAGATTGAGGATTTTCCTATCCCCATCAATAAGAAAGAGGCCCAAAAGTTTGTAGGATCATTTGGACATTAGAGATGTCATATTTCACATTTGGAACAGATTTTGAAACCCTTATATAAAGTTACTTATAAGAAATATGAATTTTACTGGGACTTGAGCAGAGTAAAACTTTTGAAGAAGCCAAGGCTAATGCTATACAATTGGCCCTAGATTTATAGCCTATGTAAAGTGGCCCGGTAGAACTATAAGTGACCATACAGGATGATTATGCAAACTGGCCTTTATGGCACAAACAACAAAGCCAAAATATATCCTTAGGATTTTGGTGTAGGAAACTCCTTTCATCTGCAATTCAATATATACCTTTTGAAAAGCAATTATTAACAGCATATTGGGCTTTCATAGAGACTGAAAAACTGACTCTCGGCCATAAAGTGATATTTAAGCCTAGAATCCCAATTATGACCTAGGTAATGAGTATCCCAGCTTCTCACAGAATTGGACACGCACAAGAGCCCAGCATAATTAAATGGAAATGGTATATTCAAAATAGAGCTAAGACAGACAAAAATGGAATTTCTGCTCTACATGAGCAACCATATATACTATAGCAAACATAGATACTGAGGGAAATGATACACCCCCTGAACCAAAGCAACAGTTGGTACAGTCCTCTGTAAAATGGAATGAGGGATATGATGGATTAACTGAAGAATAAAAGAGATATGCATGGTTTACTTATTTGGGCCATAAAAGATATTGGAAAGCCTATAACCCATATACTAGACGGACTTTGGAAAGTACTGGGATCAGTGGAAGTAATCAATATGCTGAACTTATGGCAGTACATCAAACCATCAAAACAGAACAAGGAGGACAGTCTCATATATTCACTGATTCATGGGCTGTAGCTAACGGGTTAGCTACATGTATGCCCATGTGGAAAAATCAAAATTGAGAAACTTGTGGTAAACAAGTTTGGGGCAGAGAATTATGGGAAGATATATGGGACATGTCTGTGGTTACTAATTTGTCAGTCTTTCAAGTAGATGCTCACATGGCCCTCACCACACCTGCTGATGGACTAGCAAAGATTGCTACTCAACATATTGTCCCTACTCTGACACCAAACGATGATCCAGTACTAGCAAAATGGGTCCATCAAATGACCAGCCATTTAAGGGTCCAGGCCACACACTGGTGGGCACAAGATTGTGGTATTAATATCTCTTATTCATTGTTAAAACCAATAGCAGAGGAATGTCATATATGTCAATTGGAAAAGGACCAAACTGTTCCTCAGGTAGTAACTGGGGACGCAGCAAGGGGAAAAGTCCTAGCCCAAATTTGGCAAATAGATTATATTGATCCTCTACCATAAGAAAATGGATGCAAAGTTATATGTATTTGTGTTGACACCTGTTCAGGTGTATTAGTGGCTTATCTGTATAAGAATGTAACTCAGAAAAACACCTGTAAAACTCTAGATCTCATAAGTCTATTTTATGGAACCCTGATACAAATTCAAAGTGACAGTGGGTCACATTTCAAAGGTAATGAAATGAAGAGATATTGTATAATAAACAATATAGAATGGATATATTATATTCCATATTATCCATAAGCATCTAGGTTAATTGAAAGAATGAATGTGTTATTGAAAGAACAGTTAAGGAAGTTAAGTTCTAATAATTCATGTCAATGTTGGAAAGATAATTTGTTCACTGCTTTATGTAATTTGAATAATAGAGCATTGAGAGGAAGTACACCTGTAGCCAGAATGAGGACCCCAAATCTGCAAATTAGAAAACAGTAGACACATAAGATCCCAAATATTGAGTATTGAACTGTGAGGCAAGATATCCCAGCACTGTATCCATGAACACCCGGTTTGGTTGGATATGATTTACATTGTTTATAGGACTTTTGGTTGGGTAGAAAAATAAGAAAAATCTCCACTGGAGTATGTATGAGAATCCCTAAAAATAATTTTGGACAGATATTACCTAAATCACATTTAGCAGCTCAAGAAATACATGTATTAGTTGGAGTAATAGATTCTAATTATCAAGGAGAAATTATTGTGACATTGCAAAATCTGGGTGAAGAACCTATACAGTTTTGTAAAAATGATAGAATAGTTCAAGTGATTATTATTCCTTGTGAAAAAATACCCCTTGTGAAAAGTGAATCTCCTTCTGAAATAACTATCAGAGGAACTGAAGGGTTTGGTTTTACTAATAGAATAAAATTGGGAGCTCAAGTATGGGTAAAGCAGAAGCCAGATGATTTTCCAAAGGCTGTGGAGTTTATATCTATATGGAGAGTCTGTTATATTTTGCAATTGAGCAGAGGCATATTTATAGTGACCATTGGCACCGTGAATATTGCATTGATGCTACATGTACCAGAGAAGAAGTCTGAATGTTTTCTTTTTCTTTTATGGGGTGTTTATAGTACCTTGTTATAAAATTTGGGTTGATGTTATTCAATTCCTATATATATATTTTATGCATTTCTGAATTTCTAAACTTTTTCTGTGTCATCTGCTGGCCTTCATGTATTTGTTGTCTGTGGCTCTCACAAAACTCCCCCGAAATTCCCGTTTAATTTCTTATGCCGACCCATGATACATAAAAACCATGATGAGGAAAATGGTGTTATGGAAGGGATACCTGTTATTTCTCCTAGAGGATTTACAATGCTCTTTACAAAGTAGTATGTGTTTATCTTGATGTGTCAATTCATATGGTTCTGCCCTACTTCCTTTCAGACTTAGTGGGTGATTTTAATTACTCATCCACCCTTAAGAACATGCTTCAGCAAGTGGTTTAATTCAATTAAATAAAAGCACAGTAAAAGGAAAACCAGTAGATAAATGTTTCACAAAGTGTCATATTCTACTCCTCCCTAGTCCTCAAGAAGAAAAAACATCCCTCTCAAGTTGGAGTCTGGTTCTTCCCTCTTCAGTCCTCTAGCCTCAGCATGAGGAAGAGAAGAAAAGCAACCTGGAATTTTGTGTATGATGCTAGATCTCTTATCTCCCCGTAAAGTTGGGAATAGGCAATAGGCAGTAAACTTACAACCAGTCAATAAGCATTTATTAAGTGTTTATCATGTGCTAGGTGCCATGCTAAACGCTGGAGATATAAAGAAAAAGCAAAAACAGACCCTGCCCTCAAGGAGCATACATTCTAATGGAGGAGACAAGATGTCTATAAATAGGTACATGTGAGGCAGCGGTTCTCAACCTGTGGGTTGTGTTCAATTTGTAACAATGAAAATACATCCTGCATATCTGATAGATTCATAACAGTAGCAAAATTACAGTTATGAAGTAGCAATGAAAATAATTTTATGGTTGGGGGTGACCACAACATAAGGAACTACATTAAAGGGTCATGGCATTAGGAAGGTTGAGAACCACTGATGTAAAGTATATACAGAGCAGGTGAAGGTAACTTTAAATGAGGAGGCATTAGCAGCTGAAGGACTTGGAAAGGCCTCCTATATAAGGTAGTTTGAGCTGAATCTTGAAAAAAGTAAGGGATTTCAGCCAGTGAAAAGGAAAGGCCCATACAAAATTGATAGTCCTATGTAAGGAACAGAGACTAGGCCATTGTAGCTAGAATGCAGAGCAGAATAATGAATAAGAAGACTTTAAAGGAAGGGGCCCTGTTGTGAAGAGCTTTAAATGCCAAATAAAGAAGTTTATATTTGATCTTAGAGCAGTGATTCTCAACCTTCCTAATGCTGTGACCCTTTAATACTCATATGTGGGCGTATCTGCATGTGGACGTATCTGCATGTGGGTGGATGCACCTGGAGACAGATAGAGGAGCAGTGTTTCGGCTCCTAAGACCATTGGAAATATCTGTTTTCCAATGGTCTTAGGTGATCCCTGTGAAAGGGTTGTTCGACCCCCAAAGGGGTCATGATCCACAGGTTGAGAACTGCTGTCTTAGAGGTAGTAAAGAATCACTGAAATTTATCAAGTAGGGGCATGCGTGACATGATCAGACTCATGCTTTTTATTAAAATCACTTTGACAGTATGTGGAAGATGGTTTGGAGTAGGGAGAGACTTGAGGCAAAGAGAACATGTGGGAGGCTATTTAAAGCAGACCAGGTGAAAGGTGATGAGGGCCTGAACTAGGTTGGTGGCTGTGTGAGTGGCAAGGAAGTATGGCCAAGAGACGGTGTGGAGGTAGAAATGGGGTGAGATAAAGTGAGGATTTGAAGCTGACACTCAAGTTGCAAACCTGGGTGACAAGGAGGATGGATAGTGATGCCCTAGACAGTAACAGTGATGCATTGTGATGCATGAGGAAATAGTTGATGATTCTCATGACTGCAGCAGCTTAAGTCAAGAAAACAACAGGAATTCCATTCCAGAACATTTAGATCCACTCTACCATGGTCAGGCTCACATGCTTTTTGAAGCATTTTTATTGCAAGGGGTTGCTGTTTAAAGACTCCTTAAGCTAATACTGCCTGGAACCCAGCAGCAGAGGAGTTGGTGGGGTTATGAGGCCTTGGTCTGCCTCTTCCCCAATTCTATGTTTTAATCCTTCTTTAAGTTCCACATACTAGTTCTACACCGTACAGCATCCTTTTCCATGTGCTATGTATCTCACAGAGCAAAATGTGCCTTGTGTGGGTGGGTAGATATGAAGTTTGTGGGAAAGAGAAAAAAAGATCTCTATATGTTACTCACTTTCTGTTTAGGCAATTCCATATGTCTTCTACTTCCTCCAAACTCCCCATCCCCAGGGTCCTCATACCATCTCTGATGTTTGAGGCACAAATCAGTCAGTGAGAATTGTAATGAGGCAAATCATAAAGAAAGGGACATCAATAAACTTTTAGATTTTCAAATTAGATAAGGCTATTGGCAATTGACAGTGATGAAGAAAAATTGCTGGCAGATGCATCAAGGTGACCCAACTGATCTATTCCTCCATCATCATAAGAGAGTCAGGAAATTTCACTATTAGCATTAAAATGTTGTGGTTTGGAGTTTTTTTAATTGTTCTTTTTATAAGAGACTGGTAGTACCAGTAGTATACTTTCTGAATTTTGGTTTTTCAAAAGTTGAGGTCTAAACCTAACAATTTGGCCTGTCAAATATTTGTTCTACCTTCTTCCATGAAATCTAACAAAGTGAATGGAACCATCTTGAAAATATTAACTAAGTTGAACCATTAGCAAAAATAACCAAAATTTTAAAAATCAATTGGATAAATACAATCATTAGTACTTATGATCCCAAATATTAGTAATAAAGAGTTTAATGTTTGAATTAGTCATCATTAATATTTTGATTTCAGCTGAAAGGAAGTTTCAAATGAGATGGCCCAGTGATTGGGGTTTGATTCTATACTGTTTGATATTTGAGTTAGTGACTTGGATAAAGGCATAAATAGATAAATGGATAAAGGCAAGAGTATTAAATTTTCAGATGACTAAAGGTGGGATAGATAGCTCATATAGTTGATTATTTTCTTCAGTATTTTTTTGGGTCTCCTTTAGCAGGCTGTTGATTTGCTTTTCATGATTTTCTTGCATCATTATCATTCCTCTTTCCAATTTTTCTTCTACTTCTCTTACTTGATTTTCAAAATCCTTCTTGAGCTCCTCCATGGCCTATAATCAGTTCATATTTTTCTTGGAAGCTTTTGATGCAGGAATTTTGCCTTCGTTTACTTCCTCTGGTTCCATGTTTTGATCCTTTTTGTCCCCCAAAAAGGATTCTATGGTCTGATTGTGCTTCCTCTGCTTGCTCATCTTGCCAACCAATTACTTGACCTTTGAGCTCTTTGCTATGGTAGAACTCTGCTTCCAGAGTGGAGAACTTGTCCCAAATATATGGGGTTTTCACAAATGTTGTCAGAAGTTAGAGGAGGGTGCCCTCTCTACAGCCACCACAAGCTGTAGCACACTGGTCACACACCCCCATCCAAGACCGTGATCCAGATCCAAGCAGGTCAGAGCAAGAATGATTACCCTCTGAATGGTTGCTTGGTCCCCCTATGCTCTGCAGGCCAGGAGCTCTGGAGGCAGTCATGTGGCAGCAGCTGCAGCTTCCATGCCTCCTCCATCTCTCACCTGATGGGCAGGGGCTGGACCACACTCTTCCGTCACCCAGTTCCAACAGAGTTCTCCACTGACTTTTTTTTAAATTAACTTTTTTGTTTATTTTTAGTTTACATCATTGATTTCCACAAGATTTTGAGTTACAAATTTTCTCCCTGTCTTTGCCCTCCCCACCACCCCAAAACAGCGATCCCACTGTATAGCCCCTCCCCTAATCTGCTCTCTCCTATGTCCTCCCCTATTGCCCTTCTGACTTTCTGGTAGGGCAGGATGGATCTCCCTACCCCAATGCCTATATATCTTAATTCCCAGTTGCATGTAGTTAATAATAATAATAATAATAATAATAATAATAATAATAATATATACATGTATATTTTTAACATTTGATTATAGAACTTTAAATTCTACATTCTTTCCCTTCCTCCCTCATCACCCATCATCACTGGAAGGACGATCA
>JAQQSU010001836.1:0-14862 GCA_028627135.1 Pseudochirops cupreus
AATTCTCTTCCCAATTTTTCTTCCACTTCCCTTATTTGGTTTTGAAAATCCTTCTTCAGCTCATCTCTGGCTTTAAGGCATTCTTCATGTTTATTGGAGGCCCCTGGTGGGGGTGCTCTGGCTGTGCTCTCCTCCTCCCTCTCTCTCCCATGATCTTTCTTTTACCCAAAGAAGGAATCAAGGGTTTGGGAGCTGTTCTTACTTTGCTTCTTATGCTTATTCTTACTCATGGTTCTTCAGACCGTGATTTTATTTTTAAATCTCTGTGGGGCTCTGCTTCCAGAAGGGAAAGCTCTGTCCCAAATCGCTGGGGTCCTCCCGGTTGCCCTAGCTCTCAGGAAGATGCTGGGAGTCTTCCTAATTCCTTCCGGGTCGCTGGGTAATGAAGACTCCAAGACCGAGGCCCAAGATGGTGATCTGGATCCAGGCCGCTCAATGCGTGCAAAACCTCTCGCTTTCGCTTTTCTGCTCTGGAGGCCTTTCGCTAGACTGCTTATCTCCCCCTTTCGCAATCACCACTCACAGCTGCTGCTAATCTGCTCACCTGAGAGGCTCCTCAGCTACTCCCACCCAGCCGCCCCCGGGGCACAGCCACAGCTTCAGGGCAGGCTGGTTTCGGTTCTCAGTGCTGATATGGTTCCTCGTAGCCGAGCTGACTTTAGTGGGAAGTGTCTTTGTGTGCATTTTGGAGTTCTAGGATTGGTTTGGAGTCCTGTTTTATGGATATTTTGGGGTGGCTATGTGAGAGCTGTGATATGTTGCTGCTGCTATGCCGCCATCTTAGCTCCACCCCCTCAAGGCTAATTTTAAAGCTCTAGTCATTAGGAAGTGTTTTTTTTCCTGTGTTAACAAGTGATCCCCATACCCATAAAGGGACCTGAAATGAAACATCATCCAATATACCCATTAAATGAATTTATTGTTTGATTAAAAGGCATGCAGGGAAGAGAGGATTCTACAAGGGAGTAGAGAGGTAGAGAGAGTTCTCTTGCTCAAAGGGGACAGAAAAGTTAAGATAATATAGTTTCTAGAGGCTTTTGGAGGGGGAACAGGTGGGGTTTAATGAAAAAAGACATCTGTAGATATGATAGGCCAGGAAGTAAGATATTTGGAAAGTTCTGGAGTCTGCAGTTGTTGCTCAAGGCCACTTTGAGCCAGTCAAGGCTGGTCTGCCCTCTTCAGCCATCTCCAAGTTCATCTAGAGTTCACTTCGAAAAGGATCATGTATGTCAAGCAGCTCTGAGCCTCAGAAATCCTTCTAATTAGGTGGTTGTTGTACAGCTCCATTGTCCTGCTCCCCTGTGGAGAAGGGAAATTCTAGAATATAGTGTAATCATTACAGACCTCATGTCCACACTTTTCATCAAGCCTAAATTTGCCTCTTTGCAACTTCAACTCACTGCTCTGGGTTCTGCCCTCTGTGACCAAACCAAAAAACGAGACAAAACTCTTCTACAATAGCTTCAAATACTTGAGCTATCATTTCCTCCTTTAATCTTTTCAGGCTAAACATCTTCCTTTCCTTCTACTAATGCTCATATAAAAAGAACTTAAGGTGCTTTACTAATCTGATGGCCCTTCTCTGGATATTCTCTATCTTATCAATGTGGCACCTCAAATACGCAAAACCCAGAACTGAGCCAAATACTCCATCTCTTGTCTGACTAGTGTTAAGGATATAAGGATCTTCAACTCTTTATTTCTGGAAGCCATGAAGCAACTAGGTGGCACAGTGGATAAAGTTCTTGACTAGGAATCTAGAAGACTTGGTAGTCTCAGGCACTAGCTGTGTGACCTTGGGCAAGTCACTTAACTTCCTCTTGCTTCAGTTTTCCCGACAGTAAGATGGGGAAAATAATAGCACCTACCTCACATGGTTGTTGTGAGGATTAAATGAAATAATAATGAAAATGAAAGCACTTTGTACAGTACCTGACCCATAGCAGGTTTTTAATTAATGCTTATTCAATTTCCTTTCCTTTTAATGCAGTCAGAGATGACATTTAACTTCCACATCATGTTGATCACTTCATATTGAGTGCGTAGCTCATTAAAATCCCTAAAACTTTTCACCCATAAAACTCTTGCTTTTATCTTTTGAATATATTCTTCAAAAGAATCTAGATTGATTGGTCAGCTCCCTTTGGTATATTCAAGTGCAAGCAACTCACATTTTGCATCTTTTCTGGACTTGTTTACTTTTGTATTAGAGGGAATAGGCACCCTGGGAACAGGAAGGAATGTCAGAGTCAATGTTTTGCTAGGTAGGAGAGAGCAATGACACCTTGCTCTGCAAGGAGCATTGGGTGTGGTTCCTAAAATTTGGGATTTATAAGAAAGAAATTCATGACTGGCGGGAATATTATTAAAATTGTACAGGGAAATTCAGTACCAGACCACTGAGTGTCCTATTGCCCCTGTCTAAAGCCCTTGTTCCATTTGACTTATTTAGAAGAGTCTACGCAGGGCAGGCCCTGGAGAGAAAGCATATGTAGGAGGTCTATTTCAGCAATGCCTACGCATGTTACTACGGGATGAGCCAAATGGAAGCCCTAAGAATTACTCTTAATGATCTCATGCAGTTAATGCCATACAATATCAGGTTCTGGGGTGGAGACAGTTTTCTTTTGTAGTGATGGAGATGAAAGAAATCAGGAGTAATTAATCATGACAATTCCCCTTCAAACAGTCCTGTATTACCTATAAGGAAGAGAGGTTTCATTTGGAAGCTTAAAGTGAACTACAGAGACTTCATCATAGTTCTTCTTGACTCACTCTGACCATTTCTTATTTATTTTTTATTTTTGCAGAGGAAGGTGTTTATTATGCTTCAGGCAAGGAAGCGGATGTGGTGCTCACAAAGGACACACCTACTCATTCCTTATTTCTATCTCAGAACAGAGTTGCCTTATATATGCCAATGCCCTTGTCCCTTCGAAGTGCTTCATACACTCTGAGAAAGTAGCTCAGGTCTCCTTCAATTGCCAGGCTTCCTTTCATCTGGGATAGCTTTAATAACTACTTCCCAGAAAGGATTAGGGGAACCTAAGGTCTGGAATTATTAGTTGGATACTTGTTTTCTAATAGAATGGGAGAGTTAGAAACTCTTACTATATTAGTAGGGTTGGTGTGTTGGAAGGAAGGGTAATATGATCACACTTATGAGTTCCTAAATGGAGGCAAAGAATAGTCTTTAGCCCATGTGAAAGAAGATAGAAATCTCTACACACAGGCCTCTACGTGAAAAAAGATGTCACATTTTTGCTCTGATGAGGCTCTTAAGGAAGAAGAGATTTTGGTCATTGGACCAGGGAATACTGAGGGATGGCAGTAAAGGGAGAATCTTGATATTGTCCTAGCTCCAAGGACAGGTTGTATTCAACAGGCTTGCAACCTCTTAGCCATTCAGTACAGATAACTCATGATGAAAGAAAATTGTCTGTGACAGTATTATCTATATAGTGTACAGGAGTGCCTCACTCTTATCATTACAACCATCTCACATCAGGAAGAGAAATCTCTGGGGGTATTGAAGGTATCATTATCTGCCCTATGTCTCTGATATTCCTGGTGCTACTGTAGCTCATTGTCACCACTTTACATGAGGGAATACACAATGAACTACAAAGATTTGGCAATCAATTATCTTCTGGGCAAGACTGTAGAGACTAGAGATTTGGTCTGATGAGGTACAGGTTCTGGGAACCCCCCCTGAGCTCTCCTTGAATCTTCCCTCATGAGGCATTTGCCTGAGGCAATAAGCCTTTCATTGTGGCTCTGCCCAAATCTTTGTTACTAATTTAGCTCTCCTTTGTCCAGCAACTTCCTTGATCCTCCCAAAATATCTATAGCCAAATCTGTTACACCCTTGAACTGGCCTAGCTCACCATTGTCTGTCATCTCCAGGTAGCCTCCAGCAACTTACCACCCTTAATCACTCATTACTGGAGTGTGACCTCTTCTGACTCCTCCTGAAGACCCTCCCCAAACTCCTCCTCTAGACCACCCCTAGACTCTTCCCACAACTTTTTTGTATATCAGACCCATCTTGCCTCCATGAAAAGAGGAAAGCCAGAGAATTATCTAGTGCAGACTCAATTTGTGTCAGATGATTCTGGACTGCTTGTCCAAAGCAAGCATCACAGATACTGAGGCTCCTTAAGAGTCTACCCAATATGGTGAATCTTTAATAAACTTTGCTTTTCTTTGGCTGAGAGAAGACTTGAGTGGAATTCATTTGGCAGGACCTGGAGTGTTGATATTTTGGGGTCTCAAGAACTCCTAATCCCATACCTCAACATTTTATTTAACCCCTTACCTCATCATTTTTGGCTCTGGAGTGTCAGGCCCATACCCGGCCATTGCGGGCCACAGGCAAAAGCAGGAACAGACATATGTCATTTCCTGAGAACAGAATCCATGGGCAGGAGGAAGGCTGGAGAATGATCTAGCCCAGACTCACTCTGGGTCAGATGATTCTGGCTAGCTTGTCCAGTACAAGTGTCATAGATACCAAGGCTCCTTAAGAGTCAACCCATTATGATGAACTTTTAATAAACTTTACTTTACTATGTCTGAGAGAAGACTTGAGTGAAATTCATTCAGCAAGACCCGGCATGTTGCTATTTTGGGGTCTCGAGCACCCCTAACCCTATACATTATCATTTTATGATAACCCTCATCAAGTTTATCCAAATAAGAGAAGAGAAATCTAGGAGCTCTGTCTTTTGTTCTATCCACTTTTTTTTCTTTTTTCTTTTTCATTCTGGTAACTTGAGGGGAGGGGGGGGGTGGTGCTCTGCAAAATCTTGTGGTGAACTTTTCTTTAAAAACACTTTCCCCCTTTCTCCTCTTAGTACTGCCCATGCCAAAGACATAGCCCCAGTAATTTCCTAAAAACATTTGAATGGTGGTAGATGTGGTAGATGCCCTAGAAGATCCTTAAGACCAACATGCTTTAGATCTGCGCCTCCTCCTCCCCTCTTGCAACTGGGATTAATTTTCCGTCAAGGAGATATAGCTGTCTTAGAGAACTGATTGGTTCCTGCTTCTCTAATGCAGCTTCATATTCACTGAAAAGTATAAAATGTCTTACTCATGTGGAGTTGGGGCTTCTCTAATTCAGTGGATTTTTGCAGATCACTTGAGTCACAATACTCTGTCCTCCTGATCAAACAGATTTATATATGGAAAAGAGAGGAAACATGTCTATAGAAGCTAAGAGACATTGTATCCTTATTTCAAATCCTTGCTATGTTAGCATTATCCCGTTGTTCAGTGACATATAAATACCTCAATTTGTCCCAAAATCAAACCTGCCAAGAGGGTAATGGCTTTAGGCCTTCTTAGAATACCTTCTTAAAAAAAAAAGAATTATTTTTATGTTAATTTTGAATAAGTTATACATATTCAGAGTCATACTCAAGTCACAGGTTTCATCCTATTAAGCCTCAGTGATAAATAGGAGATCTAATGTGCCTTCTTGTATTAGATCCACTAGCACAGTTATGTGAGGCCTTGGGTTTTACTATCACTTTTTTATTGAAGTTGGTGTATTGGAAAGGAGTCTCAAGTGCTGTGTTTTCTTCCTTCATTTTGGTTACTCTTTGTGGTATCTAACTAGGTCAATATACAAAAACTGTTTTCTTCCTTTTGCATTTTCTTTAGTTTAAAGCCTTCTTGTATATATTTATATAATACTTCAGAAATAAGTTCTCATCGGCCTTTGAAAGATGAAGGGGTATAGTAGGAAACAAACTAGCCTCTGTGTAAGGGTGCTCTGGGTTCAAATCCAGCCTTTGACATTCTGAACCTGGTTGTGTAACCCAGGGCAAGCCATTTAACCTGCAAATGTTCCAGGCAATTCTCTAAGGCTTTAAGGTAGAGTGGACAGTCTTTATTGATAGTGTTTCCTCACCAGAGATTCGTTTGCAACTATTCCTAGCATTATTCCCCCTTTTCCCCATCCTCTTTTGTTTCCTCCTCGAATTTGATACACTTCTATACCAAACTGTCTGTATTTGCCAGGAGATTCATCTGATGCCCACTCCTCCCATGTCCTTTTTCATGTTTGTATTACTTTTTCTAAATGAATGCCAATTAGGAGAAATACGAAGTTCCACCCTCTTTTCCCTCCTTTCATATTAGTGCACTCCTTGAATATTCCTTTCTCTTTCCTCTCCGAAAACTCAGATTCTTAAAAAAAAATTCTCTAAATACACTTTGAGGACATTAAAGTTCTGACAAGAAACTACTGGTTAGTTCTGATTTATCAATTTCTCAAATAAATTATCCAATTTCTCCTAACTTCTCAAGCATATGGTCTAGATTTCTCTTGAATCTGATATTTACAGCTGCTCATCTACAGTCTTTTCTTCTTGAAAATTTTCTATTTTATTAAAAGTCCATTTCCCCCTATTTATGTGTAGCATATTTGTTATGCCAAATAAATGGGGGGAAATCTCAGTTTTCTGAGGTGTGAAATCAAGCAATACTTTAAAGGTAGTTTTTCTCCATGAATGGTAAAAAGATTAATGAGTTAGGGCTAATAGATTCTGTGTAAACCAGTGCTTTAACAATGAAGTCATTTTAATATTAAAATATGAAACATATTCACCATTTTTATTACTGTGTTCCAAATTTCACATCTTGAACAAAAAAGATTAAATTTTCAAAAAAAATTGTTTTGAATAATTATTAGTAGAACTAACTTGTTTTCTATCCTTCTCTCAGGCTTTTCCCTTTTCTGAGTTATTTGTATACAATATCTTTAGTCAAAGGCTAGTGAAAATATTGGCATCTTATAGATAATTTCCATTATCTTAACCTTTTAAGAAGGAAAAAGTATATTGACATGTATTAAAATAAGACATCAATATGGGAAGGATCTATGATTTCCTGACATTGGACATCACTTCTACCAATCTGAGATTGATGACCATTCAAGATGGTGGAGTGAGAGGAAGAAGTACAGCCTGGTTCCTCCTCAAAACTGCTCCACAAAGATCTAGAAAAATGCACAAGACCATGTCCTGATTAGGAAATTCAAGAAAAGATCAATGATTTGTTTTTCTGGCCCAGGTCAGCAGGCAGTCAGAAAGAGATGTCCATGGACACTGAGGAATGTATCTAGTGAGGAGTGGGCATTGTAGACCCTTTCAGACCCTACCCTTAACGTGGTTACAAGAAGAGGGCCTAGAGCTGTGTAATAAGTCAGACAGAGGTCCTGGATGCAGCAGAGCAATCTGAAGCTGTATAGATAGCAAGAACAGTAACTGTCAACTGTTACTTGTACCCTAGAGTTGAGTGTGCTGAGAAGGGGACCTGTACCTAGGGGTAGTAAGGAGTTGTTATAGGTTGAGATTCTATACTGGGCAAAAAACGGGAACAAAAAGGGTAGCAGCTGTGTGGCTCTTATCCTGAGAGCAGAGCTGGGGCTGAGATCTAGCCTCTAGCCCAGCCTGAAACCTGTAGAAAAATAACCATTGCAGTGAGCTCAGACAAACAGGGACCCTCTAGTTCTGTCACTCTGAACTTGTGAGCCTACTAACTAGCTGATGGTGGCTGAGTCTAGTCTTTTGGAGCTCAAACAGGAACAAGCTCACAGTTGTGTTGTTCAGCTCTAAAGCTGCTTCTTCAGGAACTTGCAAAGCTCAACACAGGAGGGCAGCAATCAAATCACTTTCAGGGGACTGAAAGCTTTTAAGTCCCATGCCTGAGCTGTCCTTTAGTTTGAATAATATAAGTCAATACTCTGAGAAAGCAGGAACAAGAACTGAGAGAATAGAAAACAGAACCAAGCATGGCCCAGACTCCCACCAGAAGTGTGCAGATCCTGACCTTGACACAAAGTTCAAAGTCAAGAAGTAAAGTTGGAATAATGAGCGAACAAACAAACAAAAAGAATCCCATCACAAAGAACTACTTATTATGGTGACAGGGATGGCCAAGGCACAAAACCAGAAGATGACTCTGAAACAACTTTAAGGAAAGGTTCCAAGAAAAATATAGCTTGGGCATAACCCCACCAACCTCATTGCGCTTTTCTATGACTTGATACAGAAATCTTAGGGAATTGCCTAAGTTGCGTAAAGGTAGGTGATGTGTGCTGGAGCCAGCTCAGACCGAGTCTCAAGAGTAGATTGTTAAAATTTCCTTCAGTGTGAATATTTCCACGTTAGAAACACTACACATCAGGGTCTGCTTTATGGCTTTATTGGCTGTCTAGAGAGGTTCCCAAAGTGGGTGATAGCCCACCCAGGGGTGTTGGGATGGTAGTTGCGTGGGGTGCAATTGCAGGGTATTGCATAAAAATAAGGGGACTCTGGAAGCATAAAGAAAGAAGAAGAGATAAGATTTTGAGAAACCATTCATCCATGTTTCATCTGCTGTATAACAGAGTTAAAGTAGTAATTATGTTATTTTCCCAATAAACACACAAAATGCAAGTTATAACCAATCAGTAGTCAAGTCTGCCGACAATTCTTTACAAGCAAGTTTTGGCTGGTGAGCATGTTGTGCATTGTCAGGAAGTCCAGCACGCATCCTCAGGAATATGTGCATGCAATTACTTTTTTACAATATGATACTGTATGGTTACATGACACAATATTATATCATCAAAATCTCAATGCAGGAAAAAAAATCACAAATTACAATAAATTATTAAATTTAAGATATGCCATTTTTTAAAAAAAATATTTTTTGAAAGAAAGCAAATTTAAAAAAAGTTAAAGGATTAAAGAAAGCAGATTTCCAGTAGGATACTTAATTTTTTTTTAAAGGGGCAGTGGCCATATCAGTTTGAGAACCTCTGACTGTAGACTTAAGATAGTGATAGAAAAAATATTAATAATTTAGATTAAACTTTGAAGTGTGTTGAGTACATTTTTTCTGGCAAGTTAGTTGTTAAACATTTACCAGTTTACATAAAGATTAAATGATTTACCCATGGTTATACTGCTAGTAAATGACAGAGGTAAGATTCTAGCCCAGGTTTTCCTGACTCCTAGTTCAGTACACTACCTAATATGTCTTCTACTTCTCACGCTAATAGACGTTAATGTCATATACAAAGAGAGTTACAAAAGTATAACAATGAATAAAATAAATAATAATAGCATTGAGAGGTTATATGACTTGCCTAGGGTCACACAATTGGCACACATTAGAGATGGAGCTTTGACTCAAGTCTTCCAGACTCCAAGGTTATTTCTTTACCCACTATATCAGTTTCTTCTCAGAAATGATCAGCCTATGGAATTGTCCACAAAACTATTTTAGTCATCCTAACCTTGGGTAAGGTTGATCAAATGATACAGAAACAATAATATTCCTGAAACTAGATAAAGAAATCTCAAAAACCCAGTGATACTAAGGAGTTTTTGCATTTTGAAAGGAATGGCTATGCTTAACAAAAATGAATTTTTGCTAATGTAGCATCCCTTTGGAGATATGTGATGAAAGGGACTTGTCCCCTCTTCATTTCAGAGTAGGCACATAGTCTCTGTTTCCTGTCATCATGAAATAAAATTTTAGGTTTTTGAGTTAAAATTATACTAAAGAGGTAATGCCAGACCCTCAGTTCTCTCCTTTCTCCTGGCCAGGAGATGTAAAAACTATTCTTTTATCTGTGGAGGATGGAAAGATGTTCTCTCACCCTCTCAAAAGCCAGGATGGATGCTGAACACATACCCTCTTAGTCACGCCTTTGACTTGAATGGAACTGCCTATTATTTCTGCCTTATATCCTTGGGTACAGGGCCTTGTGTTTCAAAAGACAACTACTTTCATTTCCTCATCCTTGGCACTGGAGCTGTGGGATATAGACTGTTGGTGCAGTAGTGGTGGTAATATCAAAATCAGCTGAGGCAGCAGCAGCCTGACTGAAAAGAAATGGCTTACCCATTGAGAAAGAAATTACTCAAAAAAATATAAACCAACTCGACTGTACACAAGTGAGGTGAAATATAAAATAGCTAATGAAGAACCTGATTGGAAATGTTTCAAGGAGGCTTGTATACTTGTCTCTCAACCGATTGTAATTATTCTAGAATTCTTTTTTGCTTAACGTTCCCTTTCTGAGTAGCATTAGAATTGGTTTTCCTATCTTGGTTCATTTTTCTACTTTGGGTACCTACTTCTTCCCACACTCCTTTTGGGGAGAATCCCTTAGACTAGAGCCCAAAACAGAGTTGTTCCTTCAGGAATCTGAGGTGAGGGTAGAACTGAAGTCGTAGAAGCAGGATAATTATCCTGCTGAGGAGACAGACAACCCTAGATTAATGAATCCAGGGCAAACCATGAGGACAGGTAATAGACAAGGATTGGAGGAAGAATGCCAACCTCGTGACCTCAGTGTAGCAGTTCCTGATTAACTACTCTGCTATACTAATGAAATTTCAGAAATATTTGAGTCAGCAAACCTTTCTTCCTATCCTTCAAGTTATCCCATTTAGATGAAAATTTACATGTAAAAACTGACATACACTCAACAAAGGAAAAAGATATCAACTGTGTCATGACAACCTAATGCTATGTCTTCATATCTTTAAGTAAAGGGGAAATTTGGTGATCTAGATTATTTAGTTAAATAAGTCTAGAGCTAAGTTTTGGTCTCAATGATCAGACTTTACTGTTTAAAAAGCATAAACTATATGGGAAATTACAAAATCTCCCCTCTTATTTGATGCTGTCCAGACACAATTATTAACCAATTGCCCTTCATTTAGAATGTGTTGACATAGTCTTAGGGCCTGTCTTCTGCAGTGCAACAGACAGTGAGGCACAACATAAATAATGTGGTCTTTTCTAGCTTCATTGTTCTATAAATCTTATATTTGATAATGCTGGAGAAGGTAATACTATAATGAAATATACTTGAAGGGTAATGGCATGACTTTTGACTCAAAATTCCTCCCCCATGGATTCCACCATTAGAAAATAAACTATGACCAGTTGTTAGTACAGCATTAAAAAGAAAAAGAGGAAAAGATTTTAAAGCCTTCAAGATAATGGTGTGTGTGTGTGTGTGTGTGTGTGTGTGTGTGTGTGTGTGTGTGTGAAGCTTTTTGGTTCTGGAGTCAGAGAATCAAGGTTCAAATCCCACTTCAACTCTATATTACATGTGTGATATGGGGCAAATCATTTAGCTTCTCTAGGATTTAGTTGCTTTATTTGCGTAATGAGGTTAGACTAGGTGACCTTTAAGGACTCTTAGCTCGAATCTTTGATGCTAAAATTGGTCATTTCTTATTGATTACTTTCTGCTTCCATGAGCTCATGCTGACATTCTTTCTACACTTATTGTTTTGTATTCCTTGAGAGAAAGTAATTGTTTAATTAATCAAGTCTCTGTTTCTAAAGGAGACAGCATAATCTGTTTTGATTTCTTTTTTTCCTGCAGAAAAGCACAAGTGAATGGCATTTTCACTGCTCTCAATTTCTATTTGTACATTTCAAACCATGCTAAGTGAGAAGGAGCACTTAACTTCGCTACCAAATGGAAGATAGACCCTGAGGAAATGTGGTCTCATTTACATGCATCTTATGATGCCTTTTGTAAGATGTTTGACTTTGCACTTTTCCTTGGTAGCAAATGGGAACAGAATAAATGTAGTGTGCAGAATTCAGTTGACAGTTTAAAGAGCTTAACAGCGTTTTTTAGTCCTTTTTTTATGCAATATATTCCTACAATGTAAATTTTAAGACATACAGTCTCTGGTGTTTTAGGGAGAAATGTTTATAGAATTCAAGATTTCAAAGAAATAAAGACATTAATGTAATGTACCCAGAATATAGTAAAATAATTTTAAATGGTAATTTAGTCCTTAGTCTAAATTATTATCACAACTATTTGAATAATTCAGTAGAGAAAAAGCAATATGGCTATTTGGAACCTTTGGGCATATTGAAGACCATTCACTCAAAGGGGAAAATATACTTCAGGGCCACAAAATTAAAAATCAATTTGATTGATTTGTTTTAAATATAGAAATTGAAAGAATTCCCTTTGAGAATTAAGAATAAGAAATATAAATCTATACTCAATGTATGCTTAAAAATTACAAATATACGTTTATGGCTAACAGGATCAAGAATAAAAAATGAACAAAGAATCAAGCACTAAGCAGGAGAGATTATTAATACTGACAATTCTGGCTTGATTCTTTGTTTTTTCCAAGACTTTATGATATTAAAATTAGTGATTGGCAGCTACCTAAACCTAAACCTAAATCAGCTACCTAAAAAATAAATGGATAAAATGCCTGATGACTAAATGACCAAAGTAGTACTTAGGTCTTGTAAAACAAAAAATGGAACTCCAGAGAAATAAACTCAAATACTCATAGCCTTGGAAGTGATCAACCCATTATTTTACCCCACATAAAAAAGATGGCTAGAACTATATTGTCTAATAATAGAAGAAATTCAGAAAATGCTTTAAGATTTTCAAAAGTCTTTATAGACATTATTTTACTTAATCCTCACAAGAACTCTATAATAAAGGTAGCATGGACCATTATATAAATACCATGTTCATTTAACAGATTTTGCAAATAACAAGCTAAGGCACAGAGGGCTTAAATGACTTGCTTGTGGTCAGGTAGCTGATAATTGTCTGAGATGAGAGTTCAACCCATGTCTTTTAAACTCTGTCCAGTGCTCTTGCTACTATGTTATATGCTGGATAAAAATTATAATTATCATCCTGAAAAGAGTCATTTAGAGAACCTTTTAACATAAAAATATAGGTAGAACAATGTGACTTTAGAAAATCCAGGTTGAAATAATATCATAGACGATTTCATGTCCCTTCCTTTTTTATAAACAACACTTTTTAACCCCTCTTGCTGGAAATGGTATAAGTGATATGATGTAGACAAAATTTGCTTAAAATCTTGGATAAAGATTGGGTAGAAATTTTTCATTTGGGTCTAGTTGAACTCACTGTTTTAAAAGGTGATATATAGTACTAGGAAATGTAAAGTCCATATGAAATCTTCAAAAATTACTATAATGAAATTTAATACAGTAAAATGAGCCACTCCTGCTGCAAGGAACTTTTCTAGGAACTTCAGACAATCAAAGAAAATGAAGATATGCTCCCAAGGAACTTGAAATCTATTTGGGAGATGTGTCATATACATATTTTAGAATTAACTAACAATATAAGATAATATACATGGAATGGTGAATATTGGTGCATGAAATAGGTGCTATTGGAGCTCAGAGGAAAAGCCTCCTTACAAATGGGTTGGGATGGTCATGGAAAGATCCATGAAGATGGGTAGGATTTATTTTTCAATTAATTAATTAATTTTTAGTTTTTGACATTCACTTTTATGAGATTTTGAGTTCTAAATCCCTCCCCCCACTTTTCCCTCCTCAAGATGGCATGCAATATAACATAAACTATACATGTATGATCATATTTAGCCTATTTCCACATTAGTCACGATGTGAAAAAGAATCAGAAAAAAAAGGGAAAAATCACAAGAAAGAAAAAACACAAAACAACAACAACAAAATAGCATGCTTCAATCTACATTCAGACTCCATAATTCTTTCTTTGGGTGTGGACAGCATTTTCTCTCATGAGCCTTTTGGAATTGTCTAAAATCATTGTGTTGCTCAGAAGAGCTAAGTCTAACAAAGTACGTCATTGCACAGTGTTGCTATTACTGTGTACAATATTCTTGGTGGTTCTGCTCACTTTGCTTAGTATCAGTTCATGCAAGTCCTTCTAGGTTTTTCTGAAATCTGCCTGCTAACTATTTCTTATGGAGCAACAGTATTCCATTACATTCACATACCTCAACTTGTTCAGCCATTCTCCAATTGCTGGACATCCCCTTAATTTCCAATTCTTTGCTACCACAAAAAGATCTGCTATAAATATTTCTGTACATGTGCCCCTTTTTTAATGATCTCTTTGGGATACAGACCAAGTAGTGGTATTGCTGGATCAGAGAGTATACACAGTTTTACAGCCCTTTGGGCTATGAATGGGTGGAATTTAACATGATCTTCACAGGATGTATTGGATTCTGACACAGTGCTTAAGAATGAGGGATGCAGAAACATTATATGCCTTTGCAGATCTTAAACACAAAATACATTTATATATATTTTGAGTATTTTAAATACTATTGTCTCCAAGTCCATTGGTATTTAGTGTTTTTGATCTTATCATTTCCTGTCATCTCTAGGAGTCTGTTTCTTTGATCAATCCCTGTCTTTCCTGTCATATTAATTCTCTCTCTAATTAGTAACTCTTTCCCTGAAGCTTATAATCATGTTCATATACTTACTAGCCCTCAAAAACAAAACAAAACAAAACACTGCTCTTCACTGTGACACTTCCCTACCCACCATAGCTGTCCTTCCTTTTTAGGTAGGGTGGTGTAATAGAGATTTGAAGAAATATACACTTATAGTCATAGTCAATGTGCTCATTTGTTTGTACATGACTATGCTTGTTATAGGGGAAGGCTTCTATTTGAGAAGGGGGTTAATTGTGGAAAGTCCAAGTTAAAGAGCAGGAAAAAAGAAAAAATAAGTAAAGAGCATTGATGGAATATTAATCATTGGGTTTAGGTTCTGGGAGGCCCCTTGAATCTTCCCATTTGATGAGGCCTTTGCTGGAAGGCATAAGCCTTTCATTATCCTAGACTCAAATCTGTTACTCTTAACCTAGCCTAGCCTTCTGTTATGGGAATCTGAAGATCTTCCCTGCCCCTAGGCCCTTTGTTAAAGTGGCTACGTGACCCTGAGGACCCTTGGATATTTGAAAGTATACTCTGTTCCCTAATAGGCTGAATGTGGTCACGTGGAGCCTGTGGCGCCAGGCTTGTTTTCCAG